>OX424444.1:22300741-22344906 GCA_949152495.1 Lasius fuliginosus | reverse complement strand
CCATCTCTCACGGCTCTTGCAGCAGTGCCACACTCACTCGACGCTCGCACAGCAACTCACCCAAATCACACAGCATACGCCCTTTGGCAGTTGCTCTGCACCACATTCAAACATGATTAACTCATCATTCACCCTCGCTCTTTCTCTCGCCAGAGCTATTATATGCTCCGGGCACTCTTCGGACAGAACCGAGTGATCACATTTGCTCCCTCCTAACTTACAATTTCTACAGACACACTCTCTCTTGCATTCTTTCATGATGTGCCCACTCTGTCCACACTTTTGGCACCACCGTTTTTCTTCACCGCATTCTCTCATCATGTGGCCATAGGCAAAACACTTATGGTACCTCATAACATTCACAAACTCTTTCACTCTAAAGGCCTTCCAGTTTTCGTACAGACGTCCTTCCCCACACACAATCCTTTTAACTTTACTCATCACTTCCATTATGACATTCCCACAGGTTGCATCCATTTTGCTATTCCTGCTCACAATCCTCACTCGTTCCTTAAATTCACCCTCGTTCACGCGTTCTTTCAGATTCTTCTCATACATCTCTCTTTCATAAATTCATCATTCGTCAATTCATTCGGCAAGTCATACACAATCACCTTGGGTCCTATCTTTCGCGGCATCTCCACTTTCAAGCTGGCATCCCCAAATTTCGCACACTCAGCCAACCTCTTCAGTTCACTCTCACTCACAGTCTCAATCGCCACACTTCTCGTCCTTCTCACTGCCTTCACACGGACATTCAACGACTTGCTCACATCACGCATCACTTTCTCCTTCATCTGTTCACTCGTCATTTTCACATTCGCATCTTTTGCTCTAACCACCACTGCAAAATTACGCTCCTTCTCCTTCACTACCACACTCGGTTTCTCACTCACCTTACTCGCACCACTCGCACCAGCCACATTCGCGTAACTCGCACACATGTGGCCTTGGGCCACATCCCGACTCACACACTCATCCAGTCTCCTTTGCAATCTTTCATTCTTACAGATCATTTGCATCATTTGCTCTTCGTATTTACCCACACAGTTTAAAATGTATTCACTCGCAGTCTTAGAGACTTTGCTAGTTTCCGCAAACAAGTACTTGCGAAGCCTCACCCCAATTTTTCTCATGCATGTCAATTCACTCACATCCACACCATCACTCACACCCATACGCTTACGTTTAACACTCGCACTACCGTCACTTATCACGCTAGACACACCCTCACTCCTTTTCCGCTCACTCACAACCATCTCGACACAATCATCCGCGGGAGCTGAAGACTCCCTTTCTCCTTCCTCTCTCCTACTTATCCCCCTTATCCCCAAATTTAAATATTTGTTTAGTAATATCCATGTGGTTCCCACGAGAACGGCGGGTCCTAATGTCCATCCAGGCAGAACCCCCATTACCTGAAGAAGGCAATTAAAATACCACTGGGGTTGCTCCAGGTTCCCCTGGGGAATCGTTCGCGACCGTACCGCTTTAAGTCCCTACGGCCATGCAGCTCTCAGCACGCTATCTCCCACCTTAACTTGGGACCTCCGCGATTATTCAACCACAATTCTGAAGGGCGGGCTTGGCGTTGCCTGATGGTCGGCTACCGTGAAAGCATGTGGCGCCAACGGACACTTAGCCGTTGCGCTGATTATCCCAACGTTACCGGCAGGTACCGCGAGGAGGCGTACCATTGACTGGACACAGGAGAGGCTGTGAATTACGCATCCTGCATCTGGCAGCGAGTGCCCCCTTACCAGATTCACGGGGACGTGAGAGGTTGAAGGACCCAACTAGAAGTCTGAATCGCATCAACGTCCCAACCATAGCTTACTCAGACCCCAGGCTTGCCTGCTGCACATCACCTGCGCTAATAAACGCAGGCTCAGTACAGCAATGACACCCAGGCGTCTTAATGAGAAGCATGGTTTCTCTGGGGAGTACATAGTCGCCGTGGTAACCGGACTCTCCGCTCCGTCAGGAGTTAAGATGGAGTTTACTCCTGTGTGTTGCTCTAAAAATCGAAGCATATACAAAAGCTACTGGCGGCGTATTGCTTTCGCAACGACTATAATGTCCGCCCGCGGAGTGTTGCTTTTGCTGCACTCAAAATTTCTAAGTCTACACGAACTGGCAGCGACAAGCCACCGCATCCCACAGCAAAGCAAATTGCCTAGGATGACGGTCGACAGTTTCTTCAGGCATCAGGATATGACGTCCCGGGGTCAGCGTTCTGCCTCGCACCATAAGAGGCCGATCAGAGCTGGCTGATGTTAAAGACGCCCAGCGGCGTGTTGCTTTTGCAATCGATGTTAAGTCGCCTAGCGGCGTGTTGCTTTACAATTTCAGAACGCTGACCAAGAGGTTCTTGCCTGAGATGACGTGTTGCTTACAGGCTACGTGATGTCAAGAGCCTGTAGACGTCAAGCGGCCAAAAATAATTAAAAAGAAAAATTGGAGAAGAGTAGCGACAAGACGGTGAAAGAAATAAAACAAAATAAAAAATAAAAATGATGAAGCAGAACAGAAGCAAAGCAGAGCAATAAATTGCTTCACTTTGCCCCCGCTCCGCTCCATCGGGTGTGGCTGTAAAACGCCCTAGCGCTCTCAAGCTCATCCCTGCGGGAGACACTACCGCAAGAGAGAGCGAGTGCGCTCTTTGACTGTTCTTCGGACGCGTGCCAGGCGAAGGATGAGATATGTCGTAATCCGTCCAGCTATAAAATATTAAAGAAAAATAATAATAAAGGAAATAAAACAGAATAAAAATGAAAAGAGAACAAGGAAGAGATTAAGAGATAAAGATTAAGTAAGGAAGATTAAGAAATAAGTAATTAAATAAAATAGAATAGAGAATATATACATACATATATATATATATATATATATATATAAAGAAGACGTGACGAAAGACAAGTAAGTCACGGCGAAGTTCCGAGAAGCTGACGAAGCAGCTGTCAGGAACAGAGCACGAGACGTGACTCCGGTCATCACACTCCTTCCTGCTCGATAAATTAGTATATATAAAGCGATCGCGAAGACAGGGATTGTTAATCAGAACCAAGATTATAATACGTATCGCGCTCGTACATTATACCCGCGAAGTCGTAATTAAGTAACAAGTGTATTGCAATGTTAGCGAATAAACCTCTTTTTGACTGTAAAGTACGGAGTGTTTTTACTAGTGCGTGGATCCTAATCCTTTGGGCTAACGAATCCCGAAAAGTCCCTTCCCTAGCGGCTACGGGCACAACAGATACAAGCCGCCGTGTGTGTCTCGTCCCGAACCTTTATTCTCCAAGTTTCAGGACACACGGCTACTCGTGATGCCCGTTTGAAGCAGAGCTTCCCTTAGCCTTAGCAACGGCGTCCGCGCCTAAGAACAGCTAGTACATTTTTAAGAGGGGCCACCCTTTGAGGTCGGCAGGCGAGCCGAACCATCGGAAGTGGTGGACTCCAATAGACACCTCGTTTCCTTTCATTATAGGATCACCTTTCTATCTAGCTGCGGATCTCCTCATTTCCCAGCTGGATCAACTCTTGTATATGCTTGTCGGCTCTTATACAAGCGCTACTCTTCTCCGGCCGCATGATGCCAGTGTATATTAGCATTTTCTATTTTCAACGGCGACTCGCCGCCACCAGTACAAAATCGTAAATTCCTGGTAAATCCACAAAACTATCGAGCTTTTGTATATGCTCCGATTCTCATCGCATCACAAATAGGGAAAAAAGCAGAAAGTCACAGTCACTCCTGCCTAAAGCACAGTGATCTTCTAAATTATCTCTTTACACTTCCAATAGAACTTCTCTTACTAATGTCTTCTAATCAAATAATCCTTTTTTTCAGCCATAAGCTTAATATACTTTTTTTTCACGAGGTAAGTAAAATCCACAACCACGAAATAATTCTTCCTGTAATAAAAATCAATTATTTCTTAAATATTATATTATTAATTTACAAAATTTTTAATAACTATTATATTTAATTTCAGTTTATACCATGTCACTCTCTGGCTGGAAGTATCGAGTAGGTATCTAAAACAATTAAGGTACAAAGAAATGAAATTAGTTTAAATACCCTAATAATAATATTAAAATTAAGTATACACGCGTTAATTTTCTATTAAATATTTGTTTTTTTTTTGGTAATAAAAATTATCATTATAAAAATATTACCTTAAATTTTGTTTTACTTTTATCTTCCTTTTCATGTGTTTTGTTATAATAATATTTCATGCCTTCTAGCAAATGCTTTATAAAGGCAATATTTTCTCTAGTTACTGCAAAATAAAGTAGAAATATGAAAGTGATATATTGAAAAAGGCGATTAAGTATTTATATGTATTAAAATAGTCGAAAAAATAATCGTTGATATTTTCTGTTGAAATTATTAGTCCCATTGCTTTTATTGATTGGTTGGAGTTTTCTTTATCAGATGCATCTGACAAATCATCATCCACTTTCTCATCATTATTATTCTTATCCTTAAATAGTCTGACCACACAGTTGTAAGTTGATAACCAGTATCAGCAGGGAAATAATCATTTTGCTCAACATTTTTTTTTGTTATCATAGGGGATTGTTAATGCCGGTTGTACTGATTGACAATGAGAAGATTGGTTTTGTATCAAACCCGATTAGTGATAATCTATATGCGCATAATCAACTTGTGGTAAAGTGGGCGTTTTATCTCGATTATAAAATGAAGAATCTGTCCAATATTCTTTTGAAGTATTGAGTGTATCATGATAAGGTATCTTATTTAATAATAAATTAGTTGTCTGCAATAATAAATAATGAACCACTTTCACTCTTAGATATTTCACGACTTTTATAACTGTCTTGAGATGATACTGGAGTTAGAGTGAATTTTTTAGCCATTTCTTGAGATTCTGTCCTAGGACTTGGTACAATATGCAGATGCCTTTGTATTAGATTATTGCACAACTCTTTTACAGGGTTCTGTGCCATCAACAATAATAAGCCATTATCGTTCAGAAGATACTTCATGTTGTTCGAAACCAACTTGAGATAGTACAGTTGGATGAATATTTTCCATTTTTTGAGATTCTGCCATAGTACTTGTAATAGTATGAGGCTTCTGCAAGACTTGTTTATTACAAAGTTTCTTCGAGATTGATGATTTTATCCTATTCTGTTTTTGATCATTATCCCTATCATTAAAATATTGCTCATTATCAGAAAAAAGTGGTTTACAATTGCTGATACTGTTAACAAGTTGTTGATTATTACATTTCTTTATGCTTTCCTGCAACTTTGTGCGCTGTGTCAGATTTTTTCTTTTCAATAACTGATGCTAAAAATACTTTATTTGCAGATTTATTAATTTCTCCATTAGTTGTTACTGTTATCTTCTCGAGTTCTTTTATGTCATCTACAAATAAAATCATGTTATACGTAAGCTCTAAAGCCTTTTAATAGTAAAAACAATCTCTGTGATACGCAATTATTATGTTCACTTTTAAGTACGTATAATTAATTATATTTACCACTTATAGCTAGTATTTTTGCAGCAGACAGTAGTTTTTCCAGTATCTTTGCTAATCCATGGAAGCTGTGGAATTATAGTATTGACGCTTTGACATTCTTTAGGAATCTGAGTCAATTTGATAATATCACTAAATTCGGTATTCACCCATCAAATTAATGCATATTTAATCTTTCTCATTATTGCACAAGCTTTTTCACTTTTTTCCCAAATGATATAAAAACTGGTTATTTCATGCAACTGGTTAAATGTTATACAATGATGTCAGAAAGGGAACGCGGTTTTATGCGACGAGACTTTCTGCGTCAATGAGGGTATACAGAGATACGTATACAAAGAAAGTATAGCGACACACGATGTGAACCCGCCTTGCGGACGACCACACTAGCGCCACACCAAACACCACGGGCACGGAATAGCCCACCAAGCATGCTTTCACAGGACCACTTGGCCAATGCTTTTCCCTAGCCGGCACGAACGGCCAGGCGGCCGGTTTCTCTTTCGGCAGTCGATCTTGTGGAGTCGTAGCATACACTGTATTCGCGCAAGCACTCACGAATATACTTACCTCACCGCTAGCCTGACATAATTATTGTAAGCGAGTTCGATCTACTCGTGAGCTCGTCGCTCAGCGAATTTTCTGTGATCTTTTGAAGTATTATATTAGTCATTGTAAATAAAGTCATTATCACATTCGTACTGTGTAATTATCTCGCCACGTGGCGGCGATCGCCATTTTGACCTTGCAACCGGTGGACGGATGCGTCCCAGATGATTCGGTTATAGAAAAAGCAGAGAAAACGGAAACTGATGGAACGATCACCCGAGGGCTGAACAAGGCGACCGATGCGGCGGAGGAGTACGGCGAACAGCAACCGCGGGACCAGGCAAGATAAGGTACACATAGTAGCGAGACGCGGGTCACGCGAAATGTTCATACGAGGATGAGAGAGCGCGAGGTGAGATGACACTCGACCGGCGACTAAGACGCGACGCGCGAGCGAACGGACCGGGTGCCGTCATATCACGGACTGACAGTAACGTCGCGATGGAGCGACGGAGATGCGATGGATCGAGACCGAAGGAACTGTAAGAAGGTACGGTGAAGTTCAATCTCGTCCAGCGGACAATTTTGACTTTGACGAAAAAGTGTGCGAGCGGATGCGCGCGACGCGTAAGACGAGCGATCGTGGAGCGCAGTAGCGCGGAGCGAGACACGAAAAAGAGTGCATGGAGACAAGTGCAACGATGAATACGGTTGCAACGATGAATACGATTTCATCGCGAACGAGAGGACGACGCATCGAGCGAGACAAACCGGCAGGGTATATTGCACGTCTGAGGAAAACAGTTTATTTCATATGATTTTTATCATTTATCTAAGTCAACATTTATCTAATCTATATGTGTGGTCGAATACCGATCGAGAAGCGTGCGGATCGAGCGCCCCAGAGACGCGACCGGGCGTGATCGATTATTTATATGCATTAATTATTTTACTTACTTATGTTTATATTTTATTCAATTTGAAATGATTCATTTTAGTTTGTCGACCAATGACGAGGATCCGATCGATCCACAGATATCTTTTATTTTATTTAAGCCTATTTATTTTATTCTAATTCATAATGTGTTGTTTATTATCATGCGTAATTACGCGAACACGTGGAACGACGCGGGAGCGTTAAACTCACGCGGACAGTTAAAATTAAGCGCGAAGACGATGGCAAGCGTGACGAGAGGAATAACGAGAACGAATCGCGATGAGGTAGCGATGGAGTCCGTTGAGAACTATTATTTTAAACATTGTGACAGGTTATTTTATTTTCTATATGGCACGAGGGAGCGTGCAGTGAAATCGAAGAGATATTCGATGGGATTATTTTTAATTTTACTTTTATCAATTAATAAAGATTGTTTACGTTTTCTGTTGATAGCGAATGCGAGGAAACTTTTATTATGTTCAACGGACCGGTATACTAAAAGAAAGCGAAAGCGCGATAGGACCGCCAGCGATATTCGTAAGATACGTATATATGTAATAGTTATGAAGTTAATTAGTAATAAGAACGAAAAACTAACGAACAGAGTGAAAAGAGCGAAAGAGTGCTGGAAGGAATGGGACCATGTGATTGGAGCGCCGCAGCTACTGCCTACGGATCACCCGATTGGTGGATGGCGCTGGAGAGGGGATAGGTGCGAGGCAGAGACGATAAAGGAAGCTGAGAAGAGCGAGAGAGGTTCTTTCACCGACGATACGACGGAGATGAAGGAACACGTAGAAACGCGAGACGCGAAATGCTTTTACGAATAAGCAAATGTATCGAAATGTCATTAGCGATAAACATATGTAGCGTGGCACGTACGATAGAGTGAAAACACGCGCGAGTGTGTATACGGAAAGATTATCGCGACCGAGAGAATTGCGAGTGAGGAAACCGCGAGAATCGCGACACGCGACCGCGGAAAATTACGAACGAGAGTGAGTGTGAGACGGAAAAGTGAGAGGGAACACATAATTGCTTTCAAAAAAAGTATGCAGTTGCATGTTGCAAATTATATACTTTTTCTTAATAGCAACTATGTGTTTTTTTACACCAATTGATTGGTCTTATTATTTTATGCATAAAAGTATTAAGGTAAGATTACCGAAAACTGAATATTTTACACGATATTTTGTATTTTATGTCAAAATACTGTAAATTTCAAGCCTTATAACACGAAAAGTACTTAATGAAAAATAACTTAATTATAGTGTTTTGGAAAGCTCTCGAGGTAAGCTACAAGAATATGTAATGAAAAAGAGGGGGTTCCATTTAAGAAAACATCGATGACATTGACCTGACCTTCAATAGGTCACTCAAGGTCAAGTACATATTTTCATCATCTGTCCCCCTTCAAGTCCTACAACTTTTGTCTGAAACATTTTTCCGTATCTTCCATATTTTTCGAGATATTTGCCTGAGGAGATTAAAATGGGACACCCTGTATACCGTTTGTCTGTCTGTCTAACCTAAAACTAATTATTCATTAATTGATCGATTTTATTAATAGATCTTTTCTTTCTCGTGCTTATTCTATTTTATATTAATTTTTTTACAGGCACACAGCAGCCTTTTTTTTACAGCCGCACAACAGCTCTGTATCAACAGATAGCAGCCGTTTTTTACAAGCGCACAGCAGTTTTTCTTTACAGGCGCACAGCAGCCTCTTTTTACAGCCGCACAGCAGTCTTTTTTTTACAAGCGCACAGCAGCCTTTTTGTTTTATTTAATGAATCTCGGATATCTGAGAAATATTTTTTTTATATAAGAAAAATCTAATAAAATTGTAATTATTAATGTAAAAATATTAATTAGAAACATTTAACACAATTATTACAAATATTTAAACATATTTATTCCGTTACCATGGTAACATTTTTATCTCCAATATTCATATTATACGCGTAACACATTTTCAATTGTTTTTTGGATCTCATGTCCTGCGCATCTATTTACGACGCATAATCGTGCAGATAAAAATGTCAGAAGAAACCAAAAAGAGGAACGAAAATGCGTGCAACTCAAAAGTAAGTAAATTTTAATTTTAGAGCAAAAGAAAAAGCGAGAGGAGTGAAAGATAGAGAATAAGATTAAGAGAGAGAGAGGGGGGGAGAGGGAGAGGGAGAGAGAGGGTGGGAGGGAGGGAGAGAGAGAGTAAGGGAACGAATGGATATTGTACAGAGTGAAAACAAATAAATATATATATATTTTTATTAATTTTATAAACAAAACGAAAAACGAAACAGTGTTAAATAATTATACCTACCTACGTCCCGAATCGCGAACGCAGCGATAGCGAAACAGCGGTGACGGCAGCAGTGACAGCAGCGTCCTGGGGGATCCGTGGTGTCTGCAACAGAGAGGGAAAATAGGAGGTATCAACCAATCAGTGATCCTTGGTGTTTGGAGGATAAAATATCTGGCGACCGAATTGATTATGCATAGAGCCTATGCATAAGGCCGGTAAGTCTAGCCTATCGTCAAGTAGATTGGTAGCCCGGTCACAACCTAACGAGCCGACGATTACGTGGCCTACATAAGGTTATGTCCTTGTGCCATCTGTGCGTAGCATACATGTACCACATATCTACCGCTCTTTTGTGTCTACAATCAAACGCAGAGCAAGTAACGTACGAGTTTCCAATAATTATATTTAATGTTCAGTATTTAATTTATATATTTAAAAATCTTAGCATAATCATTTATAACTGCAGTGGTATAACATTTTTACCACTGTGATTATAGCTCTGCTAAATAATGTTGAAAAAATCGTTAAACTAGTTAGGAAAAAAACAAAAACATAACCGACTAATAAATGCTTTACGGCAATATTCTTGCGATACAGATGAAAATAATCATCTTGAAGAAGCTCCAATTCTACAAAATATAAGACAATCACCGTTACAAAATATGTAAGTTTAATTTATATAGTATCTTTTACTTAGAGATACATAATAAATTATTTATCAAAAATGCACTTAATAGTAAAAATTTAGTTATATTTATGCAAAGGTTATTTATAAAATATTTTGCATATTACATATAATATATTCAATTAAGAATCAATCACATATTTAATTATTTCAATGTACCTGACATTAACATTTGTTTATAATAATGTCAACATAATCGTATATTTCAGAAAAAATGAAGAACAACGTGAAGATATTGAACAGAATCCTTCGACAAACAATATCGATATAAGAGGTGAACATTTTAGCGAAAATTCTAATTCTTCAGAAAGTGAGAGGATCATAAAGAACTCATCGTTGCAGGTGAAAATCAAGACGATAATAGTTCTTCAGAAAGTGAAGAGGATCATGAAGAACCTATTGTTGCAGATGAAAATAGTTCTTCAGAAAATGAAGATCATGAAGAAATCATTGCTGGGGAAGAATATGAGGGAAGTAATGAACCATTATACCGTGGTGCCCCACTTACTATTGATGAAAGCATGCTTTTAATTTTAACAATTTTTCTGAAACATAATATCACTTTAGCATGCATTGCAGACATAATTGAAGTAATCAATTTGCATTGCTTAAATATTGGCTTAACGAAAAATAACTTATATAAATTTCAAAAGTACTTTTCTCTTCACACATCTGTCGAGGTAATTAAACATTATTATTGTGCAACTTGTATACGTGAATTAAGAGGTGCGGAAAGCATTTGTCCATCTTGTCCGAGAAGAAAAAAATTCTTATTTTGTTGAATTACCATTTTTGGAACAACTCAAAGAAATGTACAAAAGAGATGGATTTTATGATGATTTACAACATCGTTTTCAACATCCAATCAATGGAGAAGGTAATATAAAAGACATTTATGACAGTGATTTGTACATGAGATGGATGAAGAATGGATTTTTGTTGAATCGTGATAATATTTCCTTTTCTTGGTATACTGATGGAGTACCTGTCTATAAATCATCAAATATCAGCATGTGGCTTTTGTATTTAAGCATCAACGAATTGCCATTTGAACAACGAAAAAAAATACTTTACTTCTCGGATTGTGGTATGGTGATAGAAAATCATTAATGTCTAGATTTGTCCATAACTTTTACCCACAATTTGAAAAATTTAAAAATGGTATATATGTATACATACCACAAGACAATGTTTTCAGAAAGATTCGTGGTATCGTGTTAATGGGAACCTGTGATTTACCAGCGAAAAGCGATTGCATAAATTTAGTTCAGTTCAATGGCAATTATGGTTGCACCTCTTGTTTGTCGAAAGGTGTTAATATAACACTAGAGCCAAGAAGCAGCGAACACGTACATCCTTACAGCAATGAAATAGTGATGAGAACTTCAGAAGAATCTATCAGACAGGCTAATGCAGCTACACCTCATCAACCTATTATGGGCATAAAAGGTCCTTCTGCATTTTCAAAGCTAATGCCAGATTTCATCGGCGGAATAGCTATTGACCGAATGCACTCGTTGATGGTGGAATTGTAAAGAAACTAATATCTTTATTATTTGATGAAGAATTTCGTACGTATCATTTTTCTTTACATGCTCTTACAAATGTCATAGATAATCGACTCCTTGCCATGAAACCTCCTAAATTTGTACACCAAATGCCGCGAACAAGCTGATTTAAAACACTGGAAATCTTCAGAATTGAAAGTGTGACTATTTTATTATTCTGTACCTATTCAAGGTATTCTCAACTAAAATTATTTTGAACACTATCTCTTACTAGTGATATCAATTGCTATTCTGAGTAGTGATGTTATAACACCATACATGATTGCAGTAGCCCGTAACTTTTTACATAAATTTACCCGTTACTTCGAAATCTTATATGGGATTAGATTTTGTACTATGAATGTTCATCAACTGTTGCATTTACCTGATAATGTACAAAAACTTGGTCCGCTATGGGCGCACTCATGCTGTGAATATGAAGATATTAATGGACAATTATTAAAATTAATTCACGGAACTGGACATATCGACACACAAATAGCAAAATCACATGTCTACTTCATACGAATGAAAAAATTTATAGAGCAGTTGCCTCGTGGTCCGATTCGCAACTTTTGTTTACAGAAAATGCACCAAGTTAAAATAAAAAGTAAAAAAAAAGGCGCCAAGTACACGCGCCATAGTTTTCGTGAAAAACTTTTATATGTATTTACAAAATAGTGTTATTTTAACTGTAAAAATACTACTGTAAAAAGCTATCTTCAAAATAGTTATTATAACGTACAAAAATAATGATATAAAAAAATTGCGCCAACTAAAAATGAAAACTTATAAATATATTTTAAGCAAAAATAATTGTACAAATTAGTTGTTTTAATTTCCTACATACATAATGATATCAAAAATTGCACCAACTAAAAATAAAAGTTTATAAAAATATTTTTACTAAAAAATGTACAAAATATGTAGTTTTAATTTCCTACATAAATAATGATATTAAAAAATTGCGCCAAATAAATAAAAATTTATTTATTAAAAAGAATTAGAAAACAAAAAAAGTTTAAAATTTTTATTTTTACAAAAATTAAAAATTAAAAACATGCGAAAATTAAAAAGTTATACAAAATCAAAAAATAAAAAAAATTTAGTTAAATAAACTTGGCGCTACTAAACTGACCAATATACTAATGATATTAACGTACTTCGTATATATACGTTGAGTTAATGCAATTATTAATGTAATGTTTATTAAAATTTTGAAAAAAGCAGCGCCAAGTTCTTTTAACTAAATTTTTTTAATTTTTTGATTTTGTATAATTTTTTAATTTTCGCATAAGTTTGTAATTTTTAATTTGTAAAAATTTTTATTTTTAATTTTTGTAAAAATAAAAATTTTAAACTTTTTATTTGTTTTATAATCCTTTTTAAGCAATAAATTTTTATTTATTTGGCGCAATTTTTTAATATCTATTTTTGTAGGAAATTAAAACTACATATTTTGTACAACTTTTTTAGTTTAAATATTTTTATAAGCTTTTATTTTTAGTTGGTGCAATTTTTGATATCATTATGTATGTAGGAAATTAAAACAACTAATTTGTACAATTATTTTTGCTTAAAATATATTTATAAGTTTTAATAATATTTATAAGTTTTTATTTTTAGTTGGCGCAATTTTTTGATATCATTATTTTTGTACGTTATAATAACTATTTTGAAGATAGCTTTTTACAGTATTTTTTGTACAGTTAAAATAACACTATTTTGTAAATATATATAAAAGTTTTTCACGAAAACTATGGCGCGTGTACTTGGCGCCATTTTTTTACTTTTTTTTTAAAGAGGTAAGTTTTTAGGGATTATATCATTCATTTTGTAGTATTTGGTAATCACAGTGTGTGTGTGTGTGTGTGTGTGTGTATGTGTGTGTGCGCGCGTGCGTGCGTGCGTGCGTGCGTGCGTGCGTGCGTGCGTGCGTGCGTGCGTGCGTGCGTGCGTGCGTGTGTGTGTGAGCCGTTTATGAAGATTTAAGGGTTTATTAAGGGGTTTACATTTAAATTTTATTTTTTTACAGTGCCGCAAAACAATGTTTAGAAAAACTTTAAATTATATTTTTATACGTATATCGATAGGTATTAGAGCGACTGACTTTTATGAGCATTACTTTATGTCCAATACAACTGATATGGAATTAGCAAGTATAGATTGCGATAAGGTAATCGATTACAATAGTACATTATAATTAGTTAATGATGAGAAATTAATATTTAGTCGTCAGTGAGGATAAAAATCAACGGTAAATAAACTTCTTATTTTCGACCAATGACTGACATACGTTGCAAATGTTCCTTTATTATCAATTGAAAAAACACTACGTTTCGACCATATTTTAGGTCCTTATCAAGTGCTACAACAATATATAAAATCAATTAGCGACGCAATAATTACAACTTCATGAAAAATTACAAGCCACATATAATACTCACTCATCAATAATACAAAAGTCACACATACTAATTACACAAGTTAAAAGTTGAGAAATTAAAAAACCTGTCCATGAGACATTTAGTCAAATACTGATTACATTGTGATAGAGACTGCGTATTTTTAAGCCATTCTAATGACCTTATCATATACAGAACTAAGATTGTCAGTGTCTGTTTGTAAATTAATTTTGTTTGTTTGTCTTTTTATGTAGAACATTTCAGCAATCTCTCTCATTCGCGTATTTTTCTCTGTATGTAAGATACATGGATGAAGCCAACGAAAATCATGATTACAGTCTGTCCTATGCTTGCTAACGACAGAATGACTCGACACATGTTTTATAATATTATTTTGATGCTCTTTTATTCTAGTGCTTAAGTGTCTTTTCGTTTGGCCTATGTAGGACACTGCACTCATTACATTGTAATTTATATACAACATTAATTCTGTTCATTATGGATGTAGCATCTTTTCCACGTCTTATGAGACTACTCAATTTTTTCGGTAATTTATAAACTACTCTTAATTCTTTTTTGTTAAGAAATCTGGAGATGTTGTCACTAAAATTATTAATATACGGTAATGTAATAAATGTACCTACGTCCACATTTTTTTCATTATTAATGGCATCATTATTATTGTTCTTCATCTTATTATTTAAAACATATAATCTTTTTTTAACATTTTTGTTTATAATATGCTCTGGGAAGTTATTATTAAATAAAATCTCTTTTATTATTTTTAAATTTTCTAATTGAAATTTTCGGTCGGACAATAAAATTTCTCAACTTTTAACTTGTGTAATTAGTATGTGTGACTTTTGTATTATTGATGAGTGAGTATTATATGTGGCTTGTAATTTTTCATGAAGTTGTAATTATTGCGTCGCTAATTGATTTTATATATTGTTGTAGCACTTGATAAGGACCTAAAATATGGTCGAAACGTAGTGTTTTTTCAATTGATAATAAAGGAACATTTGCAACGTATGTCAGTCATTGGTCGAAAATAAGAAGTTTATTTACCGTTGATAATTAGTTAATATTTTTATAAATCACAGAATTTCCGAATTTTGACAGTATTAGAGAAAAAAAAGTTATCTATTAATTTTTTTAATATTACCGGAATGTATGAAATTACTCCCACTTTATATTAATTGTTTTTAAATCAATTTGTTTATTTATTATAAGGTTTATGTTTATTAGGAGCTGATATGACGATTGATGATATAATAATTATTACATATTATTTATAGAAAATATTATCCATATGTTCTTATGGCTGGGTATGGTGCTTCCCTCCCAATGGGTACAGAGTGTCTTTGGCATGCCTTCGATGGTTCAAGTTGATACAGATCGTGCTACATTGCTAGTATTAGACACTCCTCTAATAATAGAATCACGAATATTATGAATTGAATACATACTGAAAGGCATCGCTGTATGAGGGTAAGCCAATATTTAATACAACTGATATGGTTAGTCAGTATAGATTGTGACAAGGTAATCAATTGCATTGCAATAGTACATTATAAAAAAAATGTGATCATCATAAACATATAGAATATTTTTACATAAAATGTTATTATGCGTAGCGTAAATAAGTACTCTTAAAATAAGATGTTTATTTCATAAATGAGAGATAAGATTGTAAAAATATTCTATACGTTTATAATAAGATGTGTGTGTGTACTGTAACAATTTCTTTCGTTTTAAACTTTTAACTTTTAACCCAAAAAGGACTACAATCCCCCACCGGGTTAATAAAAATACAAGTGCATAATTAAAAGTTTGAATCTTAAGAAATTATTATAGTATACACACAAAACTTATTATAAACATATAGAATATATTTATATCTTTCTCTCATTTATAACAAAAATATATTATAGATTCTCTTATTTATAAAATAAATAAAACATCTCACATTGTAAAAGTAGTTTATGCTATGCATAAAAGAACAAAACATCACATTTTATTTAAAAAATATTCTATATGTTTATGATAAGATACATATACAATTCTTTTAATTTAATGTTTTGACTAATGTATTTGTATTTTTATTAATCTAGTGTGGACTATCCCAAAAAGGACTCCCAGCACCTACTGGGTTAATAAGAAAATAAAAGTGCAAACATTCACCTGGTGCGGACTATCCCAAAAGGACTCCTAGCACCCACCGGGTTAATAAAAATCTAAAGTTTTATTATTTCGTTTAACTTTTAACGCTATTATAATTTACTCTGTGTGTATGTGTGTGCGTGTGTATTATCTCTTTACGTGTGTGTATGTATATATATATATATATATATACATATAATGTATGTACATATGTATATAAATTAGTTTTGATGCGATCTTATTACTATAAGATTCAGTTGGTATGTTTTGATGAATATATGCAAACATGTATATGAATGTTTTTAAATTGAATCAATTCTCTATAATTTCTCGATTCATTTGTATAAATGTCTATGTGTACATGTGTATGTGTATATGCGTATGTGCATTTATAATTAACAATGTATCGATTATTTAAGACTTTTGCAATTAAATACGGACCTTTATAAAGAGGTTTAAGCTTTTTGTCTTCTCCAGATTTAATTGAAGAATCTCTTATTAGAACAAAATCGCCAAGAAGATATTAAGAAGGTTTTTTATGAATTTTGTCATAATAAATTTTATTATAATTTTTAATTTTTTCAGTAGCATCCAAAGCTAACTGACGACTAACATTTCGTACTTCCTCAAAATTTAAATCGACTTTAGCAAGAAGATTAAGATTTCTGACCAAATCTACATCAATGTGATTGCGTTGATCATATCCAAGCAATAACTTGGATGGAGAAGCTTTAACAGATGAATGAAAAGTATTATTAATTATATACTGAATTGTTCCAAGATGTGAAGTCCATTCATGAAATTCTTCAACTAATTTTTTCAAACAGGATTTCAAAAATCTATTAATTCTTTCAACAATTCCATTTGCCCAAGGAGCCGCAACCGCAATTTGACGATGTTTAATATTATGAGAACGCAGAAATTCAGCGAACTCCTGCGAAGTAAATGCAGTATCCCTGTCTGAAACTAAAGTTTCTGGATTCCCCAAAAAAATGAACAAAGAAGATAAATGTTTAATCGTTTCTTTTGAATTAATAGATTTTACCGCAAAAAGCCAGGTGAAACGAGTAAATAAATCTACCACAATAAAAATATATTTAAAACCATTAGACGATCTATTTAGAGGACCAAAATGGTCACCATGTAAAAGTAAAAATGGAACTGAAGGATAATCGGAAATTTATAATTCTCCTTCACCGAGGAATTATTCATTAAACATGTAAGACAATTTCGATATAATCAAAAACTTTCTTTCGCAAAGAAGGAAACCAATAATTTGTATTGATTCCTTGAACAGTTTTTTCAATACCACAATGAGCCATATCATCATGATATGCACGAATAACATTAGAAATCATTGAATGAGGAATAACAAAACGAGGTTTATCAAGACATTTCCTGTAAACCAGACCATCAATTAATTCAAATTTCTCATGATCATTGAATTCTAAGTTTTCTGCAATAGATTTAAGTCTCGGATCTTGTAATTGCTTAAATTCAAGTTCTTTCTCAAGATGTAATGGCTCTACAATAGCAGTAATACGACTAAGCGCATCAACATGAGACATACGACGTCCTTCACGGTGAATAATTTTAAATTTATAGTTTTGGAGGCGGAGAGTCCATCTAGCGACTCTAGGATTAAGATGAGCCTTATTAACAGCATAGACTAAAGCATGATTGTCAGTAATAACTGTAAAATCAATACCATATAAATAAATATGAAAACGCTCAATTGATTTAACCAATGCAAGCATTTCAAGCTCGAAACTATGATAATTGGCTTCAGCCTTATTAATTGTTTAACTAAAATAAGCAACAGCACTCCAATTACCAGAACTCTGCTCTTGTAATAAAATACCAGCTAGAGCTAAAGAACTTGCATCAGTATGAAGCTCTGTCTCAGAATACGGATTATATAAACATAAAACAGGAAATGATGTTAATTCTTTTTTTAATAATTCAAAAGCTCGATTACAGGCGTCATCAAATTTAAAATCAACTGATTTTCGTAAAAGATTTTGTAAAGGTTTTGCTTTAGAAGCAAAGTTTTGAATGAACTTGCGAAAATAATTCGCTAATCCCAAGAATCTCTGAACCTCCAAAACTTTATTTGGTTTAGGAAAATTTCTCACCGCGTCAGTATGTCTCTGACTAAGAGTTATCTCAGAAGGAGATAGAATATAAACCCAGATATTCAACTCTAGTTTTCAGGAAATGACATTTTTTAAAATTAATTTGAAACTGAAAACGTTTGAGCAATAAAAGCACTTTTTTCAAAGTATTTAAATTATCATAAACTGAAACAGATCGAATTAAAATATCATCAATATATACAAGAACATCATCCTCCCGAATCAATGGTTGTAGTATCTGAACTAATCGTTTTTGAAATTCAGCGGGAGCTTCACAAAAACCAAAAGGAAGTCGAGTATATTCGAATTGACCATCAGGAGTGGCAAAAGAAAAATATTTCATATGATCAGGATGTAATTTTATTTGATGAAAACCATCTTTCAAATCAAGTAAAGAAGAAACAGTTTTATTGTTCAAGCGTGCTAAATAATCCTCAATAAGAGGAAACGGATATTTCTGTTTAATAACTCTATCGTTTAAAGGACGAAGATCAACATATAAACGTAAAGATCCATTCCTTTTGCGATCCGGAACAACGCGAGCACAATAAGAAGAATTACTATATTTAATTATGCCCTTTTTAAGAAAGTCATCTGTGATCTTTCTTATTTGCAACCTTTCAGACCAAGCAAAACGTCTTGAAGCATATGCATAAGTGGTATCATCTTTTAAAACAACTTTTACTAAATAATCATCAGTATCAATCTCAACTTCAGAATTCTCAATTTCCTTAAGAAGAGAAATTAATATCAATATCAAAGTCAATATTCAAATCTGATAAAATTGAATCAAGATCATTAGAAGAATCATTATAAATATCAGAAAAAGCAACTTCATGCAATAAATTCAATTTTTATTCTCAGAATTCTCTGATGGATTATAAATGATTTTAATTTTATTATATTTAAAAAAGTCACAACCAATAATTAAATCAGCTGAAATTGAATCACTACCAAGAACATGAAGATTAATTTTAGGAAAATAATCAGGCAAAGACTGTAAATTAATAACAGTAGAAATAGAACCAAAAATAGAAATAGGAGTATTATTTACAGCTTTAAAAGCGTTAACTGATTTCTTTAAGGAACTAATAGGGAGATTGAAAAATTTCTTAAAAACAGAAGGACAAATAAAAGAGATCGGACTCCCGGTATCAATTAATGCAATTAAATTACAAGAAATGTGATTTAAAATTACGACCTTAAGAAAGGAGTCACAAGTCTCAATCATCCTGTCAGAATCCTGTAATATAACAGCTACTGTAGAAGAGTGTGCCGGAGAATCAGAACCATCAGTCGTAGAAACCGAAGATGAAGAAGAAGATTCAGATGATTCACTGACAGCAGAAACAGAAGATGCTTTTGAAGAAAGGGATGGGGATGGGCGGGACTGTTCCTTTTTCTTGAGTTTAAAGCAATCCGCTCGAACATGTCCCTTGGCTCGACAATAGACACAGAAAAGATCCTTGTCAATCTTCTGCGAAGATTCTTTCTTCGATGAAACTCCTGGAATCTTCGATTTGTCAAGTTGTTTAACACCAACATTAGCCTTCCTAGAAGAAAACGAAGTTGTAATATGGTGCATTTGTTCTAAAAATTCATCCAATGAGTCGACTTGTAAAGCAACAGCAGTGCCTCTTAATGCATTACTGCTTATGCCATCAATAAGTAAATGAATTGAATCTTGATCTGGTAATTTGAGACTTTGCATAATCGTAAGTTTATCGAGAGCATATTCTTGAAATGTCTCCTTGTTAAAATTCCAGCAGCGAGCTTCCACCTTCTGCATTGCCACATGAAATAAGACTCTTCTTTTAAATCGTTTAGCATTTGCTTCTTTGAAACAAGACCAGGAACGATTCACTGAGCCGGTTGTCAAATCAAACCAACGTCGAGCATACTTGTTCAGCTTACTAATTGCTGCAAGGAGAGTAACTTCATCTGCAACTGCATGAATTCCAGCAACACTTTCAACCTTCTGAAGCCAAATTTTCACATCTTCATCCTCTGTACCACCAAAAACAGAAAGTTGAGAGGCTAAAAGCTTCACAGCCTGTCCAGTAGGAACGGAAGAAAAAGCAGAACGAGGAGGAGAATTTAAATCTGTTGATTGTGCATTAGATGTGCCGCCTAAAGCATCCGAAACACAAGAATTCATCACGTTGTTATTATTTCTATTATTTTCCATAGAGGTTAATATTTGCTGCAACATTATTTGCTGATGACGCATCTGTTCTGCTACAAGAGCACATAATTGAGTAATGGCATTATCATTCATCGAAGTCCCTGGCTGAAAACCATTTGAACCAGAAGACACATGTTGAATATTTGAAGGAACAGAATGTTTTTCTTGAATCGTAGATAACGAAGGATTAGATACAACCTGAGTATCTTGAGTTTCATGTGTACCTCATTTTATTCCCCGGTCTTTCCCCACAATTCAGAAATGGGATTCGACTCAGTGAGTGAATACGATTACGGAAAATAGACAAATTTTTCGCGCAATATATCGTGGAAGAAAGACACGTGGAAGAATCGAAGTTCAGTCAGGGCGTGCTTGGTGATCGCGCCCGGGACAAAAAGTGTTCAAGAAAAAGGATAAAGTTAGCGTACTTTGTGATCGCGCTAGAAACAGAAAGTGTCCGTGACAAAATTAACGTTTCGTGTGATTGCGTCGCGACTTGTGTATCGCGATATACGTCGTAACCGTAACCGACAAACGCGGGCGCGACAAAGACATTTTCGGCGGATCAAATAACCGCATTACGAATTCCGCGTATATCTGCTACGAGAGTGAGATACGACATTCTTTGTGAATACGGTTAAGGAAACTACAGTCCGGATTACGTTGAAAGATTCTATACTAACCTTGAACGACTACACGGTGGTCAAATTAAAAGATTTCCTCCACCACCTTGGTCTTAAAATAACAGGTTCGAAAGCCGAGTTGATACAACGATTGACGGATGCAAATAAACAGGCCGGTAGAGACGCAATGTACGTGCCTGATATATCGGACGAACCCGAATATCTGATGTCGCACGAGGAAATACAACAGGATGAAGCAGGAGAGGCAGCGAACATTCGACCACGTGGAACAATACCGCGTGAGACGACACGAGAAATACCCGACGATGTTCAACGCGAGTTGGATCTACTACGAAGAGAGCGAGACCTCGAACGAGAATTAAGCCTAACGCGACGAGAAATAAACGCGTCACCGCTTTCGGCAAGCAGTTCCGGCGGACGCAGCGTCGCCTCGTCGATGAGCATACGTGCGATCTATTAAGCGAATTCCATGGGGACGATACCTTCTGGAAATGGGAGAAACAAATACAACTCCTTCGCACTACTTACAATCTCGATGATAATTCGACGAGAGTACTCATAAGTTCGCGGCTCAAGGACAAAGCCCTCGGCTGGTTCCATTCAAAACCCGATCATTTGCAACTCAGCGTCGACAATTTACTAGATCGAATGAAAGAAATGTTCGATTTACGACCTACCAAATTAACATTACGAAGAAGCTTTGAACGAAGAACGTGGCAAAGTAAAGAATCATTCTCTGATTACTTTCACGATAAAGTAATCTTAGCCAACAGAGTACCCATCGATGACGAAGAGTTGATAGATTACATCATCGACGGTATCCCGAATATCAGATTACGGGATCAAGCACGAGTACAACGATTCAGCACGAAATCAAATTTATTGGAAGCATTTAGAGGACTAAAACTTCGATACGATTTCAAAACCTTTCACGAGAAAAACGACAAATTTAATAATAGTAAAACTAATAAAGAAGTCGTTGCAACAAAATCGGAAAATACCCCGACGAAATCCGACGAAGCAGCACGAGCAGCAAGAACGTGCTATAATTGTAAGAAGAGCGGACACATTTCGAAAAACTGCAGGCAACCGAAAAGGCAGACAACGGAACCCAACGAAGAAAAAAGATCTACCGCACAGCACAACACATCAAAGGAAGCGATAGCGGCGACCACCACCAGCGTTATCCAATCCCCGTTAGAAAACCCACCATTCATGATACAAACAAAGTATTCGATATCAGACGCTTTTAACAATATGTGCGACTATAAGGTAATGGCGATGATCGACTCCGGATCACCAGTAAGTTTAATAAAAAATAATTATATTCCACAACAAGCGTATACACCGATATCAGGTAATAATGATTCTTATTTCGGTATTAATAATACTCCCCTAACAATTCTAGGCTCTTTCGAAACAGATATAATTGTTAACGAGATTAGTACAAAGATTAAATTTCTTATCGTCCCTGATAATACTATGTCGTTTGCAGCACTTTTAAGTAGAGATTTTATAGCGTCACCCAATATAAAAATTGCGATGAATAAAAACTGCACGATATTAATTAACGATAACGAAATTATAAACGATACATGCGTCGAAACTAATAATTTGATACCGCAAATCATGCATATAGAATATCTCGATAAACCAGAGATAACAGATAATGTAAATATTAACCCGAATATAAATTTCGTAACAAAAGAAAAGCTAAAAGAAATTTATATCGAAACATATGTCGCTAAAAATAATATCGATACAATTGATAGCGATGTAGAAATGAATATTGTCTTAAAACATAATCAGCCAATTACCTTTAGACCGAGACGTTTATCATTTTCGGATAAGGAAAAATTACAAAAAACCTTAGACGATTTATTAAAGAATAATATAATTCGCGAAAGTAATAGTCCATATGCAAGCCGTATTGTATTGGTAATGGCGCAAGAAAAATAATGAATTGCGTTTATGCATAGACTATAGAGAAATCAATAAAATCACAGTTAAAGACAACTTTCCTACGCCATTGGTAGACGATCACTTAGACAAACTACGCGATAAAAGATATTTTAGTAATCTCGATCTACGTAACGGATTCTATCACATAAAAATGGCTGAAGAATCAATAAAATTTACATCATTTGTAACTCCACTTGGCCAATTCGAATTTCTAAAAATGCCATTTGGTCTAACGAACGCACCACGCGTATTCCAAAGATTCATTAATAATATATTTTCGCGGTTAAATAAGAAGAACAAATTATTAATATACCTAGATGACATTTTGGTCGCAACGGAAGAGATAAACGAACACCTAGAAATTTTAAAAGAAGTCTTCCAAATAGCAAAACAAAACAAATTAGTATTTCGATTAGATAAATGTTCATTCCTTTATGAAGAAATAGTATATCTAGGATATACAATAAATCAAAACGGTATTCAACCAAGTAAAACTAACATAGATGCAGTTCTCAATTATCCTACCCCACGAAATGTAAAAGAAGCATATAGATTCGTATGTTTAGCAAGCTACTTTAGACGATTTATAAAAAATTTCGCGACAATAGCACAACCGCTATATAATTTGATTAAAAAAGATATCGAATTCCATTTTGATCCGATCGAAAACAATGCTTTCGAACTGTTGAAAAAACTATTATCGTCTAAACCAATTTTAGCGATTTATTCGCCCCACTTACCGATAGAACTACTGCGATGCGAGCTCGACAGGACTAGGAGCGATATTGCTACAAAAGCAGTCAGACGATATCTTACGACCCGTATCGTATTTCAGTAGAAAAACAACTAATTCCGAAGCGAAGTTCCATAGCTTCGAATTGGAATGCTTGGCAGCAGTAGAAGCTATTAAACGATTTCACATTTATTTATCGGGAAAACCTTTAAATTATTGACAGACTGTGACAGTTTTAGATTGACACTAAGTAAACAATCAGTAAATCCACGAATTGCACGATAGGCAATGTTCCTACAGAGCTACAATTTTAAAATCGAACACCGGCCCAACAAAAAAATGTCACACGTGGACGCCTTAAGCCGTTGCCACAGCATCCTCATTCTAGAAGCGAACACGTTCGAACAGATCCTAATTATTAAGCAAAATCAAGACGAGAATATTCTAAAATTACGAAATGAACTAGAATTAAAAGAACATAAATTCTACGAATTACGAGATGGCCTAGTATACAAAAAAGCAAAAAATAAATTGTTATTCTACGTACCATGTATGGAAACTAATGTAATTCAATCCTGCCACGATAACATAGGACATATCGGTGTCGATAAAGTACTTGAAAATATATGTAGAGTATATTGGTTTCCAAATAACGTTAATACGAAAAAAAGTAAAGATTCACATCGCGAATTGTTTAAATGCATCGATTACTCACCTATAAGCGACAAAACGGAAGGATACCTTCACAGTATCCCTAAAGGAAATCTACCCTTTCAAACGATCCATATTGACCGTTATGGCCCCTTAGAGAAAATCAACAAAGGTTACAAACATATTTTAAGCATAATAGATGCGTTCACAAAATTTATTAAACTATTTCCGTGCAAACGCACAGGAACTGAAGAAACTATACAAAATCTACAAACCTATTTTAAAATGTATAGTAAACCGAAACGTATCATTAGCGATCGCGGAACGTCATTTACGTCCACAGCGTTCAAAAATTTTATAAATGACGAATTCATCGAACATGTATTAATAGCGGTAGGCACCCCACGAGCAAATGGACAGATAGAGAGATTCCATCGCGTCATAACCTCTATGCTGTCTAAATTATGCGACACACCACAAAAGTGGGACAAAGTCTTACATGCCGTAGAATTCGCGCTAAACAATAGTATTTGCCGAACCACAAACCAAACACCAAGTCGATTGCTATTCGGTATCGATCAAGTAGGTACGATCGAAGATAAAATCCGGCAAATTCTAGACTCATACTCATAACAAGACAGAGATTTAATTCAAATTAGAAAACAAGCCTCCGAAAATACTATCAAAACACAAACTTCAAACGCAAAATTATATAACGACAAACATAAGGAAGCCACTAAATATGAGATAGGAGACTACGTCGTAATAAGAAACACAGATGTAACACCCAGCGTTAATAAAAGATTTCTTCCTAAGTTTAAGGGCCCCTACGAAATAAAAAACGTTCTTGATCACGATCGTTATGTTGTTAGCGACACAGACGGATTCCAATTAATCCAGAAACCATTTACAACAATCGTAGGCCCCGATCAAAGAAACTATGGAATCACGAATGATTAGAATTAAGATAAACATTAATTATTATATGTATTAACCAAAAATGTATGCCAAAGCTTATATGTATCACTACAAAGTTTATGTTACTTTATATGTAAGTTCTAATTTACAGCGTTATAAAAAGGAATTTTTTTTTTACCTTTTTTTTCTATTTTCCTTCCGCACATTGGTCGAGACGCCCAAACCGTCAGCATGGCCGAATCTGTAGTCGGCTCGCCGCTGCGACGCCCGACGCGCATACGTTCGCGCGCACATGTGTCGATATAGAGAGAGCGCTCTCGCCGCTCGCCAGCTAGTGATCCTCCAGGGAGTGATCGGAATAATCGTCGCCATATTGTTTCTAAAGCGGAAATGGCATGTCAGCGGCAAAATTCAAACGTGTTTCAATGTATATTTTATCTATTATTATTATGAGAATAAAATATTATTGAAACATTATGTATAAAATTATTACAAATATTATCAAAAACATTATTAAATATTTAACTTTAATATTTTATATTTTATTTTGTGAATTTATAAATTCATTTCTTTTATTAATTTCAAACTTATCAAAAGTCTTTGGTTAGATCATAATAGAACATATGTAGAAAATATTATGTTATTACGTAATGTTATTACAAAATATTTTTAGATAAAATTGTAATATCAGAAGTTTATCTCAGTTATAGGAATAATACAAAGAAAAAGATAAGAAGATATAGTTTGTAAAAAGTAAGTTAAAGAAAGAAAGTTAATATTTGAAAATTTGCTTTATTGATTACATAATGTTGTGTAGCCTCAAAAATATTAAAAAACGTTTAAAAAATATATTGCTTGATATTATAATGATGAGAGAAATTATTCGTGTATAAAATTCTATAAAAATGTACATAAAAAATATATGTTAATGAAAAAAAACAGATATAGTAACTCAAAAAAATATATATGTAACAAAAAAAAATTTTTTTAATGTGTATATAAAAAAACTGTTAAAAAATTATCGATTTGTGTCAAATTAATGTGTATAATATAAAAAAAATTTCACATTATTTATAATATTCACAATATTTTTTTTAATGATGGGTGTATATTGATAGCAGACGATTCCACCTGAAATAAAATAAATCCATGGTAATTTATTTTTAAACAGATGTGGCATAATACATATAAATTCTTTATAATGTGCAAACATTTTTTGAAAGAATAAACTATATTAAAACTATATAAAAGAATAAACTATATAAAAGTATATAAGAAGCACATGCGAATAAGTATTAACAATATATAGTAAAAGCAAATGAGAGTAAAATATAAAAAGGTTTCATTTTATATATTCATGCATTGCTACGCTTTTGCTGGCATAAGTAACACCCTTATTTAATTTTAATTTCGTTGAACAGTTCTTTAATAAACGCATGATAACGAAGGATAATTTTTCTTTTCAGATTGTGACATTCAGGTAATGAAAATGCAATTTCCTCATATTTAGTGATAAAAAAATTTTTCAAATTAATTTTTTGCAAATGCACTTGCTCATAGAACATTCTGAATATTCTTTCCATCTGTATGAAAAAATTAAATGTTCCAACGTTTACAAAAAAGTAGCGTTTTTGTTTTTTGGTTTTGATTCTGGTTAATAAATTATAAGAATGACCAATCATTGTATTCGATCTGGTAGCATTTATACATACATCGCAAATCTTTTGATTCTTATTAATATTTGACATAATATAACCAGCTATGTGATATAAAACATTTAATTCAGTTTTATTTATAAAAATACGTTTATTAGAAATAGGTAATTCAATATTATTATTATTATTTGGAAGAAAATGCGAGTTAACAGAACGATTTGTTAATAAGATATCTAAAAATTCCGATAAAAATTCATGGTCGTCTTCCTGATAGTTACTGTTACAAATCGGCTTCATGAATTGTGAAATCGTTATAAGTTTCAAATTATTTATAAATTGCAGGGCATTTGGAATCACATTTTTTAATCTAATTATTGAAAATAAATTTTCTAAACAGTTTTGTGTTAATCGTGATGGTAAAAAGAAAGAAAAGCCATTATTTAATAAATGTTTTGATAATTCAATAACAGTTTTCGTAGATATTATTAACGCAGTTTGAAATCCATCTATTTTCATTGCCTACTTTCATACATGTGAACAATTCAATAGCTTCTTCAAGAAACTGAATTATTTCATTATACTTTTCAGGCTTTCCATGACTCAAAGTTATTCCAATGTCCCTGCTCATGATATGAAACCATCGTGCCATATAATCTATAAACCACCCAGTTATTAATCGCTCATCAGTACTGTCGTTATTTGCTAAATATTGTAATGCTGAAGCTATTTCTTCGCTAAAAACTCTGGTTGCATTGCTAACTCGCATTTTTTGAAAAATGATTGCTAGTATCTAAATATTCTTCACGTAGTTTGGGTGCTAATTTTAAACTGATATTTCTGTCCTCGTTAAATATATCTTTCAAATGTTCACAATTAGCTATATTTGAAGGTAAAGAATATTTTTTACAAAATTCATCAGGAATAGTGATAATTTTGTTATTCAAAAATCCTGCTTTGGTATTTTAAAAAGCGTGTGGTGAATCCGCGTAAAAATATAATTTTCTTTCTTTATCAAACGGATGTGTACACCAATTCATTATTTTTGAATATCGCGAAGCTTTAATACCGTATGCTCTCCACATAGCTTGGTTAGCTGGGCCCATGTCCGAGGTAACTGCGTGAATTCGTAATCCAATTTGTTCAGCTTTTGTAATGATTTCATCAATAACAGGTTTTAAATTAGCACCTTTTACAGAATCGCCCGTAAGGTCGTATGCACCGAGCCCAGCTAACATTATAACTAATGCGTGAGTTGCTGTTGCAGTATGATCGTGTCTGACTAGAGTTACATTGCCAACGAACGTATTCGTTGATGTATCGTAAAACCGTCCTGGTGTAATACTCATTTCATCGAGCACAATCATACAATCTTTGTACAAATCTTTTTCAAAGTTAACAATTTTAATTTTTAAAAATTCTAATATTTCTGTAATAATCGTACCACTAGTAAATTTTAAATTTTCTAACTTTTTTGTTAGTGTTCCAATACAAGGGAAAGAAAGCTTCTGTCGTAAAATTTCTTCGTAACCTGCTGTGCCACATGTAAATCTTAATTTGTAAGCATTCATTAAAGTTTTATTGCACCAGCGAGGCATTCTTTTATATTCTTTAGTTAATAATTTTATCTGATCCTCATTTAAAATGCGAGATAGATTTTCATTTAATTTATCTGAACATACTTCCTGTTGTAATTCTTTTATCCGTTTCTTGGCTGCAATAAGATTTTTTTTAACGCTATCCTAGATTTTTCTGATTTTTCATATAATTTTTCCAATCTACTGAGTCGATCTTTGAGTTGTAAAGTAGGAGATGCATTATTCTTACTGACAGACGATTCTTTGAATTTTGATAATTCTTTTTCTTCAGTTTCAGTCTGAATTTCTTTCATGATTTCGTTATGAACATCTCCTGCACATACATATATTTTTTAAATAAAAAACGCATATTTAGTTAAATTTTAATATACTAGTTTAAGAAGGTTCACTAAGAATAAAAATATTTTGAGCTTAAAAGTTCAAATTTTAAATTAAATTCACAATAAAAATGAAAAAATAAGTATATTATTTATATAAAAAATATTATTATATTTATAGATATTTTTATTGCATTTAAAATAGTTCACTTTGGACTTTTTTTTTGATAAATGATTTATTTAGAAACTTGAATTTGAATATGAAATGAAAATGTTCATCGCACAGAGCAAATAGACTAACCAACTTGAAATTATATTTTTGTTAAAACTTATAGTATTCTTATAGTAGCTGGAAAGTAGTTTGAGTATTCATTTTTTTTAAATTAATTTTTAATAATAAATTTTGTATTGTCAACAGAATTATTAATTATTGAAACATTTAAAAATTAAAAAATTTTTAACTCAAAATTTAAAAAATAGATAAGTGTTTATAAATCATGCATATAAATTGTATATAAATTATGTACATAAATTATCCTTACCTTCATTAATTGTTATTTCTTCCTGTGCTTCTTGTAATGTATGTGAGATATTATACTCTTGAGTTTCAACAGAATTCATTGATTCTTCTACACATGTATTTACAATTAGACGATCATGAAAGATTGTTGGAATCGCTGTACATTTCAGACGCCGTTTTCCTTTTTGTGTTGTTTCTTCCCACATTTCATCTGAGAAATGAACCTGACAAAAATAGTAGTAATTCAATTACAAAATAACAAAAATAAAACATAGATTATTTATTTATTTCTGTTCAATTCTTAAAAATTGTTAGTAATAGTTAATAATAAAAATGATATTGAAATAATGAAGTAATAGTTAACACATAAATTTTTTGATAAATAAAATTTATTTTAAACAAGTTTTTTATCATTAAGTTAAATAAATATATTTATGTTTGTACTTACTGCACATAAAGTTGAACTTGGTCCAGGAACCCAATCTGCACGACTAACATTCTTTATCCATATTTTTCTTCTTTTTGTTTCTCTTGGGAATCTGCACATTTGGTAACCTTTACTTGATGAGTTTGTACAATAATCTGCACTACAACTCGTCATATTTTTTTCTGTGAATAAAAATTATCTATTTAAAATAATTATATAGGTTATATGATATTAAACTATGCAAATAGTCATGTAAATTATAACTTTAGCTAGCTTATATATTCCTTTATATTTTCTCAATAAAGTATTAAGCTTCTTCAAATTCTTATTTTAATAATTACTTACCTCTTTGCAATTTGTATAATTTAATCAAATTTCTGTTGAAAGTATAACACAATATAACCTCTTCACGTTTGACACACTCACTCTATCCTCTATCTCTCTTACTCGTTTGCTCTTTCTCTCTCTGTTTCCGGTTTTGAAACAAATGGCCGCCGACCAATAGAAAACGATACCGCTTATTCCGATCACTCCCTGGAGGATCACTATCGCCAGCTAACACGCAGAACCATGTTAACGCTCGACACGCGTCTGTACGACGCAGTGCTTTCCATTCATTAAATATATTAGTCTATCGAGAACCGTGTACCTCATTTTATTCCCCGGTCTTTCCCCACATGTATATATATTTATTAAAATGTTTATAAATATATACATACATTTACATTAATATTTAAAATATTTAAGTTTTAATAAAATAATCATTTATAAATGAACGTTATTATTAAATTTTCTTTTATTATTTCGTAAAGTAATGTTAATTAACCAAATTTTAAATTTTTACTCAGGTAACAAAATTTTTTGAAAAGTTAAAATCTCATTATAATTTTTGATTATTACTTGTGTCATAGTTATTTTCAACTTTTAACTGCTCTCATCATCATCACTATCAGACATTAATTTTTCTTCACTTGTCTCATCGCTTGTTCCTTCTTCCTTTGTTTTTAAGTTTTTTGTTCGACTACCCAACCTATGTTTGATTTGGTTTCCTTTCCGCTTTTTCTGCTCTTTTACTCTTTACCGTTTTTTGGGGGGTCATTTTTTCTGTAATATTGTAGTTGGTTTTCCTGCGGGCGGCAGTTATTGCCCCATTGAAATATTTATTAATTTTAGAACGATCTAATTGTTCGTCAATTAACATTTGTGGCATTTTGCGTTTGATTCGCATCCATTTTTCAAATTCATTAATTACAGCAAATTTTTTAGTTGGAGTCAGCTCTTGTTCTACTACATTGGCTTGCGATCGAACGCAATGACTGGCCAACACTTCTGGTCCCCAGACTGCATACGACATATTAGTAATAAAGGAGCTGGGTTCCTTTTCTCTTACAATATGATTATATATAGTTTCAGGTATATCGATATCGCAGGTAATTTCCCATCTTTATTACTCTTCGGCTTTTCCTGTTTATAGTTCTCATCTCGGCTTGTATCTATTAAAGAAAATTATAAAATATGATTATTAAAGAAATATTTTGTATAGTTGTAATTATAATTTTTGTAATAAAAAAATATAAATAAATCCTTTTTATTTTAATGGAAGAGTCTGCTAAGTGTATAGTCTTACCAGATAATATATAATTGGCTACTTGTTTGAGTAAATCAAATATTGCATCCAATTTCTGTGAATTTTCCTTTTGATTAACCTTTTCTAAATTATCACATGTTCCTGTTAAAATTTTAATTGTTTCTTGCGCCTCATCAAGTTTTTTTTTTAATTCACTACGTTTTGCTGAGCATACTTGAAAATCGCGGAATAAACACTTAACTTTCTTTAATGTTTCGTCATCATTGATAGCAGAAATAATATCACTCAACTTATAATTACATGTGGATTTCTGAAAAAATATAACGTATAATAATATTAACAAAGAAAAAAATAGCAAAATTAATAATACTTAGTAAATAAATAGCAAGGCAGTACCATTGCAAAATAAGTTTAAATCTATTATAAATAATTGTTCAAACGTAAAAAGTTTGAGTCAGAATTGTTATTCTTCTCATTGATGACATTCTAAAATTAAAAAGATAGTTCAACATAAAATGATTACTAAAATATTAGTTTTTAAGTTAAATAATTCTGATTGTAAATAATACTACTAAAATATACAAATTAATATTAATGTTTTAGCTGATGGCAAAAAAACTGTTTCATGATTTTATTGGAATTGTTTCAATTTTCTTTTTTCATTATAAAAGCAATTATATATATATAATTACTTTTATAATGAAAAAAGAAAATTAAAATTAAAATTAAAATTAATAAAAATATAATTTATATTATATTTTTTCATTATAAAAGCAATTATATATATATATATATATATATATATATATATATAAATTGCTTTTATAATGAAAGAAAATATTGAAACTTTGAATTGATTAATACACACACACACACACAAACACATACTTGTGATGTATAAATATATATATGTCGTAGCCCGATAGCGAAATTAGCCATTTAGCTAAAAACCTAGGCGTTTAGCTAAATGCCGCCCGTTAGGCTAATCGACGACGATATAGTCTAATGGCCTGGAAAATTCAGCCTGTTAGACGAGAAGTCGGCTTTTCGCCTAACGGCCTGGCGCGCTGTAGGCGATTAGAGAAATGCTTGTTTTGGAGCTCGATATGTTGTCAATTTATTGTTTGTAAATATCCCAGTGAGTCTTAAGTAAATCATCACAGAGCTCGTTGTATATTCAATTTTTCTCGTTAGTTCGCAATCAATAACAGCCATGGCAAGTTATACGCCAGTAAACCGCGATGAGTTTAACGAAAAATTAGATAAATTCTATTCAAATCGACCAGGCAGTAATCGAACAGTGTGAAGGCGAGATCAAATGATCAACGTTATGAAAGTTCTGCAAGAAATTCAGGTTCCAAGTACGAAAAAGACAGTGTCTCATTATCATTACGCGAAGTATGAGCTAGCAAAAATTGGAACGGAATCGTATGTAATTTTAAAACGGAAAACTTCGAATGAACCAGTTATTTACGTAACAGCGATGGAGGATTACTATGATAAATTGTTAGAAGCTCACATTCAAACAGGCCATGGCGGAAGGGATAAGATGCAGTATTACATTAAAGAAAAGTACAGGTTAACGAAGGTGGCTTGTGAAATATTTGTGTCTTGCTGCGGGACATGTAACAGAAAGAGGGTTGCTTCAAAACGAGGAGTTGTGATAAAACCAATACTGAGCGATGGATTTAATGTTCGCGGACAGGTGGATTTAATTGATTTCCAATCGTGTCGCGATGGTGAGTTTAATTGGCTACTGAACTACCAAGATCACGCTACCGAGCTTTTGCACCTTCGACCCTTGAGATCCAAGCACGCAGCTAACGTTGCTGAAGAATTGTCGAAAATCTTCTTTACATGGGGAGCCTCGACTATTTTACAGAGCGATAACGGTCGAGAATTCGTGGCTGCAGTAATACACGAACTTGTTTCCATCTGGCCTCACTGCAGGATTGTTCATGGGCGTCCGCGACACCCACAGAGCCAAGGTAGTGTCGAAAGGTCAAATGCGGACGTTGAAAACATGTTAAGAGCCTGGATGATCGATAATGATTCGACAAATTGGAGTCGTGGTTGCTACGAAGTACAAGTAATGGCTCTCACATATACAATTAAATTAATATTGTGTTCTTGAATACATACTTGAGAATTTACATACTTTAAATATTGATTTCAGTGGCAAAAGAATACATCGCGACATAGAGTCATAAACAGGAGCCCGTACGAAGCTCTACTTGGACCGATAAAAAGCGGCATAAGAAATACGTCTTTGCCTGATGAAATTTTAAATTCGCTTCAGACAGAGGAAGACTTGGAGCAAGCTCTGGAGGAGCAGAATGTACAATTGAACGCGAGGTAATTGACTTAAAATAAATATAATAGAACTAGATAAATATAATATAATAGAACTCATATAGTGATTTGAACTTTAGTGTTGAACAGTGCGAAGACGTAGGCAAAAGAAAAAGGATGCGAGAGGATGAAGAAGAGGAAGGAGAGGGAACATAGAAGAAGCTACAGATAGACGTCTCGAGCAGTATACTTTGCACAAAGTGCAAAATGGAAATGCATAGCGACCGCGGACAGATTGCTATCTGTTCATTGTGCGCTAGGGGCGAACAACTACTTGATACTCGGTCAAATTGTTTCGAGCGTCAAAAGACAGAGGCCGAAAAAATGGTTATGTTCGAATATCACTTTTCCACCCCTTCAGATCAATGACAACATTACATTATCTGTTCCCACTGTTGACCGTGGGCCTCTAGATTTTAATAACATACTTGGCGTTGTAACTGATACAAAAAATGACGTATATCAAATTGGAACTAAGGATGGGATATTGAAAGGGTGGTTCCCCCGTATTAAAATTGCAAAATTGGGCACTAATCTTATTACCATGGCTGTTTCCAAAAATGTTCTTCTTACTTTGAGGGAAGCTGTTGCGAAGCAGTCGGCAAGTGGTGGACAGGGATATAAAAAATGCAATTGCAAAATTACTAAAAATCAGTGTCAGACAAATAGATATGCTTGTTTTAAAGCAAAAATTCTTTGCAATTCTCGTTGCCACAGTAGCTCATCTTGCATTAACAAATAGTAATGTAGTAATAATTGTGTAGTAAATAAATTGACAACATATCGAGCTCCAAAACAAGCATTTCTCTAATCGCCTACAGTGCGCCAGGCCGTTAGGCGAAAAGCCGACTTCTCGTCTAACAGGCTGAATTTTCCAGGCCATTAGACTATATCGTCGTCGATTAGCCTAACGGGCGGCATTTAGCTAAACGCCTAGGTTTTTAGCTAAATGGCTAATTTCGCTATCGGGCTACGACATATATATATATTGCAACGACCTTATCTCTCCGGTGTGAACGGACTTTATTGCCGTCCCGCTCTCGCCGTCGCGTGGATCTTCTCGTTCGCGCCAACAACGGGGAGTTTCCTCGTTGGACGCGAGAGTCGAACGGACAAGTCGCCGACAAAAAGAGCGAAGGGACTAGGGGGAAAAGGATAACGCGCCGAAAAGGAACGGGTTGATAGGAGTTCCGCGCGGGCCGTGTCGAAAACTGCGTATCCCACGCGAAAATCAAAGATTGGGCGCCAGACGCGATCTCTCACGCGTCAATTCGCGATACCGCGTTAAATTACGCGAACGATAATTAGCAGTATTCGTCACGGGCGGGCTAGCTCGCCTAACGGCAGAGGGGCAGGGTGTTCGTTGACTAAACGCGAAATTAGGCAAGAGGCGGCGATCACAGTAAACGTACAATTACAGACGGTCACAGATACACACAAAGAAAAAGAAAGCCAATAAATAAATTAAGTAATGTCGGGTTTATTACAAAAGAGTATTGAGTTAGGTACGCGCAGAAAGAATCATAATAGGTTGTAGAATGAATATAAATCAGAGACAGATAGGAATAATCCAAAGCAAAAAGAGATAATTAATGATGATCAGTCAAAAAAAAAAAGGAAAGAATTTCAAGTAAAGCTAGACATTATGAGAAAAAGAAGCTGAGATAATTAAGAGTAACGGGCTCGTGAACAAGGCCCAGCCCACAAAGGCTATAGAATAAAGCGACAGAGAAAAGTACTATTTCAGAAAGACGGCAAGTTCCAGATTTTATAATCTCGGATTAGAAAATAGACGAATAGAATTGATTGCATTAATCGACCTTAAACCCGACAAAAGCGATATAACTTAACTCTAATCCTAAGCATAGGTAATAGTAATAGTCGCGAGACAAACAAAAGAATGCGACACGTCGGAATTAACACTCGCTACGCTCGGCGGTAGCGATTCGCGTACGAGACTGGATGTTCGATCCGACGGATCCGATTTTCTTACAACGACGTGCACTTACAAATCGGACATTTCCCGACTTCCGGGTACAACGACGATTTTCGATAATAACGGCCTCCCCAGCCGCATTGAGTCGTAACAAAATTATCGATGCCGACGCGAAGAATAAGCGAAATCGGGACGCCGACAAAGGCGGCAACGCGACACAGTTCTCTCACACGCATTTCCGCCTCACAGGCGGCTCACGCAATCATACATGTCGAACGCGACGCTCAATCACTCTATCGCATTCACGCTACGTATTTCGACAAGATACACGACGCTTAATTACACGCAATACGATTTTCGCGACGCGACTCTCCAGAAAGGCGTCGATACTTTAACGCGGTCGCGAAATCACAACTACCTACAATAAACGAAGCCTGAGCTCTGCAGGCTCACGGGATCGAGATCACTTGTCGTCGTGGCCACGACACTAATAACTTTATTAATTACGGGGCCTAGCCCGGACACCAAAAAGTATAAAAAAGGGGAATCACTAAAATTACAACGAAGACGACAGAATTAATATATATATATTAATCCATATAAATTGCTTTTATAATGAAAGAAAAGTTTTAAATATATTAAATTTCAATTTCAGAATAATAATTAATACTGAGTAATACCATCTGTTAAGTTACTAACAATATTCTCACTTTAAATATAATGATTGAATGGAACCCACAGGGTAGCAGGTGTAGCAAACGTAAAGAAAAACCGGGAAAAACATGGAAGAGAACATCAGTTGAAGAGGCAGGAACAATCGGAAAGGCATGGAATGAGATCAGAGCGGAATCCATTGGAGAAACCTTGTTGAGGCCTTGGTACTTATGAAACTAAACTACTGTCCTACTATATAATGTCCTATTTTAATATGACATTATGGACGAGTTTTTTAATTCATACAACACGTGCTGTAGTTACGCATCATGCGATTAGTCCATCGATGAATTAAAAAACTCGCCCTATATATCCTATAATGTCCCTATAATCCTTGATGTTACAGCTAGGGAGATAACATGAAATTATTATTATTAAATATAAACTACTTTTTAATTTCCAATTTCATTAAATTCATGTACCTCTTTATTTTCTTCCACTTTTTGTTTCTCAGCATCTAAATGCGCTTTTATAATTTCACTCTCTTTCTTTTTTCTCGCTTTGGTAACATCTATTATCTAAAATACATATATTTAATTTTATAAAAGATAAAAAGCATTTTTATCTTATTTTATAAATATTACTTAATTTATCTTCTGCTTCTTTTTTACATATTTATTCACTTCATTCTCTAGTACTTCATATTTTGCATTAAGATCGGAATAACGAATTTTTGGCACAACAGGTCTCTTATTAGATACTTGTGTTTTAAGAAGTGATAAGCTATCTGAAAAAATTAAATATTTTCAAAAATTACGGACATGTTATACTTGTATCATGGAAATGGTCACAGCAAAATAATTTTATATACAAATAAAGAGACTTTTTTAATAAGCAATTAGACACTCATATAGTTATTGACACAATTAATTAAATAACATGGATTAATTAATTAATTGTAACGGAAAAGCCATACTTACTTGATATCAATAAAACGTACACTGGAACTGGCGATTTATTGGCTTTATTTTGCCAAAAAAAAACTTTCTTTTGGTATGCATTTTTATTTTCATCGTACGAAGTCGAAAAATTAAGCAACTCAACTACAGATACGTATAATAGTTCTTTTGTATTTAAAACGTACACGTATGCCCACATGTCCACCTTATCGTAATATATTATGTAGTTCTATTTTATTATTTACTTATTATATTAGCATGGGGTGTGATAAATAAGTGAAATAATTATATCATGACACATAAACTGTACTTATTCACAAGCAAACTCAAAGCAATTGAACACTGGACCACTGGGGTACAATGTACAACGTATGGGCCTCCACACATGCTTTCCGTAACCGTAATCGTAACCGTAACGTAAGGATTCGACCAATCGGGTTGCTTGATTCGGTTATGAACAGCCGAATCAAGCAACCCGATTGGTCGAATCCTTATGTTACGGTTACGGAAAACATGTGTGGATGGACACACATTGTGGAAGCGAAAGGTTGATATACGTCTGCGCTGTCTATTGGAAAGATATGTGACTAGCAATATAGAAGTATTACATATATGGTGTTTACCGAGATTAATATAATTTTAACCTAACCTGCTTTCAGAATTATAAAATTGTAGAATAGTGTTCATTTCATGTTATTTAATGTTCGTCAAAATTAATGTTATTAATTAATTAAAAATTATGTCAAAAAGAGGACCATATAAAAAATATTTAGTGCCTGGTTGTACAACAGACATTCCGCTATCTACCGTAAAGCATGGTTGAAGTTTAGAGCAATCTTTGAGTGAAAATTACAAACAACTTTTTTTGAAATTTAACCACAGTAAGAGAATAAAACTATGGAAAAAACAATAAAATTATGATAAAAATGTCAATATTAACATAAACAAACAAGAAAAAATAAAAAAAATTAAAAACATTAAAATATATAATTCTTACTGACAATATTAGCGGTTTGAGCTAACAAATAATGACACGTGTGTACTCTCTCGCATATTCCAAACTAGAAAAAAATTAGTTGATGAAATATTAGGCCCCGGAAGTCGTCCGTATTCGCCAAAGTCTAAACGCAGGAACATGATAATGCGGATAAAAATTCTTACTGACAATATTAGCGGTTTGAGCCAACAAATAATGACACGTGTGTACTCTCTCGCATATTCCAAATTAGAAAAAATTAGTTGATGAAATATTAGGCCCCGGAAGTCGTCCGTATTCGCCAAAGTCTAAACGCAGGAACATGATAATGCGGATAAAAAATCTTACTGACAATATTAGCGGTTTGTGTCAGTAAATAATGACATTTGTGTACTCTCTCGCATACTCCAAACTAGAAAAAAATTAGTTGTTGAATTATTAGGCCCCGGAAGTCGTCCGTATTCGCCAAAGTTTAAACGTACGAGCAAAATAATGCGGATAAAAATTCTTACTGACAATATTAGCGGTTTGTGCCAACAAATAATAACACGTTTGTACTTTCTCACTTGTCCCATAATAGAAAAAAATTTGCTAAAGCAATATGCCAAGGTGTATCAGATATTTCGAATATTAAATTTCACGGAAGAGGCGAATGATCTCTATGCTATGTGGTAAGAAGATTTTGTTTGTATGCGTATCAAGAGTCACGGTAGTGTCTTGAGCTAATTTTGCCCTACATATCTCGTTTACAACAAACGGCAAGACTGGGCAAGTCGCACCGTGTATATTTACTCGAGTCGGAAAGTTGAGAGTATCCGTATGTCGGTAATATAATTTGTAATTTCAGGTTTATATACAATTTATTTACCATTAGGATTATCGATCGATAGATTACAGAGTTTTGCATGATGAGGTCAATATTAGTATAAGAGACACGATAGTTTCGCGCCAATCAATAATATAGTTCGCTTTTATTCATAAAAAATATTTGTGGATTTTTTATCACATTTTTCAACGAATCAAGTTATAATAGGTAAATGCATGTATTATTATGTTATACGAGTTATCCCAGTGAGCAATATGTTATCAAAAGAAATTCATAAAGTACTCAAGTTTAAGAGTCTGACTTCAGAAAACACTATCAAAATGATAATATTATGATATCAATAAGTCCTCCAACGCGTCGATTTTAGAGGACAGAAAGACATCACATAATTGACATCTAAAAGAATTCCACAATCTGACTTCTTTTAAATATCAAAAAAAGGTTACCGTTAAGAATTGCTTATTTATATTATATTTTTACAATTTTTATATTAAAAAAATATAACTGTTAGTATACATATTTAAATAACATTTTATTAGAATTATACAAAATACATGAAATATTTTATATTTGTGTAATAAAAATAACTTTTATAATTAATTTGACAATTAATAAGTAAAATACTATATAATTGCACATAGGTTATTAACACCAATAAACGCTATATTCTATTTAAAATAAAAAAAATTTATATTATTGCATAGAAAAGAATAATATAAGCACATTAACATAATATACATATATATATATATATATGTATATTATTTAACATATTATATTTAAAGCATATGCATATATTTTAGTATTGCAAAAAAATTCAATTATCCTTAAAAAAATGTAAGTATCTTCATAAAAAAACATTTAAAGTATGCGAAATAAATCGTATTATTAAATAAACTGAACTTGAATATGCAATACAATAGATAACATGCTGCTTGACGCTAAAAAATAATGTACACTGCCCGTCATTAATTAGTTCCGTTTCCCTAACAAATTTATATAGAATATATATGTTATATTCTATATAAATTTGCTAAGGAAACGGAACGAATTAATGACGGGCAGTGTTTACATAAATATTTATCGTGAAAAAACAATAAATCAAGTTAAGCAGCCTTCAATCAAATAATGAAGAAAAATAAAACAGAATACGTTTTTTCGCCTTAGAAAAGTCTATTAAGTATTTTAAATGTATTTCGGAACTTCTTTCTTTTTCTAATTCTTCTTTTCATTGGCGTGTCTCTTAGAGTTCTGATTAATCCTATCTCCAGCATGCTGAAGCCAATTTTTTATTACATTTTGGACAGAATGGGACGAAATTTTTTCTCTAATATCAATGATGACTTCTGAAAAAATTTTATAACAAAAATTAAATGATAAATTGATTAACATAACATTATTGAAGTTATAAATTATTTTTGTTATACATTTGTTATAAATTTTCAATATAAAAATATATTCTTGCTATTAATAAATTTTCATTTTTATAAAAACAATTACAAAAGAAAAAATAATATTACGTGTGTGTGTGTAATGTTTTTTAGTTTAAATAATATAAACATTAATAATTCTGATATATTAAAATAAAATGTAAGAAAACATTAAATAAAATAATTATAAATAAATACCCATAATGACGTCGACAAATTTCATACATCTCGTTTCAATTGTTTTTTTCTGTCCTGTCCATGAAAGTTTGTACGCCAAATGATCGGTCAAAGTAAGTTTCAATGCATTTCTTACATGTTGTTCTACATCTTTTCCTCCTACAGTTTTAATTAATTTTTTCTATAAATAAAAGATTTTATTTTACTAATTATACATATATACATTAATTTCTTAAATTTAATTGATAAAGTGTATATATACTTACATATTGCAATAAAGATACGGAGTCTTGTATTAATAATTCGTTAAATTTCTCTAGTGCTTCAGGTGTTCCAATCGGTAAATTCAAATTTATATTAGTGTTTTCTTGTGAAGAATGTGAATGTACATCCAACAATAATTGTTGGATCGAAATTAACAATCGTATAATCTTTTGACTGTCATTCCGACAAGCATCTATATTTAAAAAAATATATAATATTTAATACATATTAATGTTATAAATATATTCTGTAATACTGTGTATGTAATTTTTGTTAGACAATTTTATCCTACTCTAATACTGTCACAGATCTACAAAAAGTAAAAGTTTTATTATCTTCTTTTTCTTTCTCCAATTATATTCTATGTATATAGCGAGAGAGAGAGAGATGGAAAATCAATTAATATGCACAGAGAAATAATAAAATAAATATATTACTTTGTATATTTTCGAAAGTATGAGAGTAGGAGAAAAGTTGTCTAACCAAAATTGATCGAACAGAAGCACTAAATACATAATCATATTTATTAAAATAATAATAAAAAAATTATACTTATACTTACTGCAACATAAAACATGCAATTCTTTGTTTTCCTTTTTGTTTATATTTGTTGCATTCTCTTTGTGAATAATTGGTTTCTGTTGATCGGTTAGATGAAATATTGATTGTGAAGGTGCATCTATTAAAAGAAACAAAAATTATAATGAAATAATATATAAATATTATAAAATACAAACATTTTATTTATAATTATTTTATTTATTATAATCTAGATAAAATTTGAAAATTTATTAATTGCTTTTAGCTTTAATCTATCAATTATATACATATACATAATTCTACTTGTAGTATTTATCTAAATAAATAATACTAAAATATATGTAAAACATTTTCCATATTCTACAATTTAAAAAATATTGTGCAATTTATTTTTAAACGTTAAAATCTAACTTTATATAAAAAATATATAAAATTTATAATATTAAGAAAATTGTAAAAGTAAAGAAAAATGTATAGAAACTAAAAGAAAGTGAAAATAGAGAAAAAAGAGAAAAATTTGTAAAAATTTAAATGCATTGATAACACCTATTATATAGAGAAAATATTAAAATTAATTTTATTCTTGTTCCGTCTATTCCTAGATTCAAGTTAGATCCCATATTCCAGTTAGATACATCAGCTTGACCTGAAAAATTCAACGGCGAATTTACGATTAAACTATATTCATAACAATCACAATTTTGCTATTATACACAATAATAAAATAAAGTTTCCTTGTTTGTTTCTAATTTTAAAAATTTAGTTAATATAATGTAAACTTTTATGCAAATAAATTTAAATTAAAAAAAATATTGCACAGTTAGTAAAGCCACAGTAACATATATTTTTTAACCTTGTTTTTACCTTTTTCTGGGAATAAGTTATCTAAATCTAAGCCATCCAAGTATAACATATTACTTTCTTCATGTTCTTCATTATTGTCTGGTAATTCTTCATTATTATTATTTAGTAATTCAGTATCAATATCTAATAATTCAGCATTTTCTGTAAATAGAAAATATTCTCGTTTACTCGACTTCATTAAATTTACATAATTAAAAAAAATAATTATATTTGTACCAATAATTTGTTTTCCATTTTTTAGTTCTGAACATTTTTTTCATGTATCGATGCTCCAAATTCGCAATCAACTGTAGATTTTTTTGATACTTTATGTTGAGCAGAGCTTGTTTCAACTTTTCTTATTGTTGGCTTGTAGTTTATAGGAACTTTTGGAATACCTATTTTATTTCAATATTAATATTATTTTTAATATATTTATAAATCAATATGTTGAATGTTTTTAGTATATTTGTAAATCAATACTTACATATTTCTTTTAGTTTAATTTTAGTAGATGTCATTTTCATGGTAGGTTGATAGTTTATTAATTCTTTTCCTAGCTGTATTATCTATTAAAAAAATACATGTGTAATATAAATATTGAAAATTATACAATTGACAATTTGATAAATTTTAAAACCGCTAGTCAATAATTCAATAAGATATGTATTTATTAAACGACCGATACTAGCAAATAAGTTGGGAGAATGCAAGGAGACGTGTCTCTGTGGTTGGAGACTACAAGACTCCCATCTTCCAACACTCGTAAAGAAATAAGCGAGAAAAATATAGGCCTGAAAAATCGCTGAAGCGGGAATCGAACCCGCGTCTTTCGCTTTCCGGGCGACTGCTTTAAACCAACTAAGCTATTCAGACCCTTTCAGTCCTATATTTTTCTCTAGCCTTATAATAGATGTTAGTAAATAATACTTTGAGAGCATTTACCGGCTCTCATCGGTTAGAGATGTAAATTTTAAATAGTGAGTTGACGACTCCGTAATTAGGTCCAGGAGTATTAAATTAACAATTTGATAAATTTTAAAACCGCTAGTCAATAATTCAATAAGATATGTATTTATTAAACGACCGATACTAGCAAATAAGTTGGGAGAATGCAAGGAGACGTGTCTCTGTGGTTGGAGACTACAAGACTCCCATCTTCCAACACTCGTAAAGAAATAAGCGAGAAAAATATAGGCCTGAAAAATCGCTGAAGCGGGAATCGAACCCGCGTCTTTCGCTTTCCGGGCGACTGCTTTAAACCAACTAAGCTATTCAGACCCTTTCAGTCCTATATTTTTCTCTAGCCTTATAATAGATGTTAGTAAATAATACTTTGAGAGCATTTACCGGCTCTCATCGGTTAGAGATGTAAATTTTAAATAGTGAGTTGACGACTCCGTAATTAGGTCCAGGAGTATTAAATTAACAATTTGATAAATTTTAAAACCGCTAGTCAATAATTCAATAAGATATGTATTTATTAAACGACCGATACTAGCAAATAAGTTGGGAGAATGCAAGGAGACGTGTCTCTGTGGTTGGAGACTACAAGACTCCCATCTTCCAACACTCGTAAAGAAATAAGCGAGAAAAATATAGGCCTGAAAAATCGCTGAAGCGGGAATCGAACCCGCGTCTTTCGCTTTCCGGGCGACTGCTTTAAATCAACTAAGCTATTCAGACCCTTTCAGTCCTATATTTTTCTCTAGCCTTATAATAGATGTTAGTAAATAATACTTTGAGAGCATTTACCGGCTCTCATCGGTTA
>OX424444.1:22037803-22300541 GCA_949152495.1 Lasius fuliginosus | reverse complement strand
TGCATTCTCCCAACTTATTTGCTAGTATCGGTCGTTTAATAAATACATATCTTATTGAATTATTGACTAGCGGTTTTAAAATTTATCAAATTGTTAATTTAATACTCCTGGACCTAATTACGGAGTCGTCAACTCACTATTTAAAATTTACATCTCTAACCGATGAGAGCCGGTAAATGCTCTCAAAGTATTATTTACTAACATCTATTATAAGGCTAGAGAAAAATATAGGACTGAAAGGGTCTGAATAGCTTAGTTGGTTTAAAGCAGTCGCCCGGAAAGCGAAAGACGCGGGTTCGATTCCCGCTTCAGCGATTTTTCAGGCCTATATTTTTCTCGCTTATTTCTTTACGAGTGTTGGAAGATGGGAGTCTTGTAGTCTCCAACCACAGAGACACGTCTCCTTGCATTCTCCCAACTTATTTGCTAGTATCGGTCGTTTAATAAATACATATCTTATTGAATTATTGACTAGCGGTTTTAAAATTTATCAAATTGTTAATTTAATACTCCTGGACCTAATTACGGAGTCGTCAACTCACTATTTAAAATTTACATCTCTAACCGATGAGAGCCGGTAAATGCTCTCAAAGTATTATTTACTAACATCTATTATAAGGCTAGAGAAAAATATAGGACTGAAAGGGTCTGAATAGCTTAGTTGGTTTAAAGCAGTCGCCCGGAAAGCGAAAGACGCGGGTTCGATTCCCGCTTCAGCGATTTTTCAGGCCTATATTTTTCTCGCTTATTTCTTTACGAGTGTTGGAAGATGGGAGTCTTGTAGTCTCCAACCACAGAGACACGTCTCCTTGCATTCTCCCAACTTATTTGCTAGTATCGGTCGTTTAATAAATACATATCTTATTATACAATTGTTTTCAGTAGAAACAAAAAATTGTATCAGTTAACACATCTCACAAATTTTTATATTATTTTGACATTACATAAGACTGTTCTTCAATTAGAAGAATGTTATAAATTCTTATAATTTTATACATTGCATATATAAAAGCTATTTTGAGATTTTAAGAATTTAAATAATTTATTCAATGTGTTGTAACATTGTCACAAACATCTTGCTCTATACCTCTTTAATACCATTATTTAATCATAAAAATTAATTTAAAAAATTTAATGCTTACCTAAATTTTCATTTTCTTTTTCTTCCTCGGATGAAGATGTACAGTAACGAGGTGGTTTATTAATTTGTCTTTTCTGTAAAGATGCTTTATTATACATTTTTTCTTTTAGAGTTGACAATGTTTCTTCATCATTTGTAGAAATGTTTGTTATTTCAATTTCAAATTCTCTAGCTTTCTTGTATCTATCTTGAAAAGATAAAAATTAAATGAACAATTTATACATCAATTTTAATATACATATATTAAAGATAATATATCTGAATATATATATGTATATATATTTACCAAAAGGACCTAATAATTTTTTATAGTGAATAATATCCCAATCATTATTAGGTAATGAGTTTTTTTTAGACTCAACACTAGCATTTTTCTCTTTCGGTGACCATTTAAATGCTTTAGATAGTACTATTAACCACGATGATGGTATGGTCGCAGACCATTCGTCCCACAATACGACGAAATACATTCTGTAAAATAATGCTGAACCCTCACCGCAACTATATTGGATCATGGGACGAGATGAGAAAAATCATGCTGAGAATTCTTGCATGCCATTTTTAAATAAAAATAATATTGTTATGAAATAACACTATAAATTTACATTACTTTGACTTCGTATACCTAGGTATATCCTGTATTATACATTTTTTTATAATACTTTATATTTAGAATATAAAGTATTATAAAAAAATGTATGTCTAGAAGAATATTAATATATGTAGAAAATGGTAAAATGTAAAATTCTGCATTCAGCAAGACAAAACTGAAAAAAATAAAATAAAATTATCTGAATAAATATATGGAGTTATGGAGCATAGATATTTATAATATGAAAACTAAATAAATTTTAAAAATAAAAAAATAATGCGATTATGTGAGAGAAATTAATTAGACAAAATTGATAAAGTTTTAGTTAATTGTGGATTATATGTATGTTTAAGACACAATTTGAAATAATTTTATATTATTTTATACACATGAATGAATTATGGGAAAAAAACAAAAAGAATTCTTGTAAGGAATACAAATTGCTTTCATGTTTACTTCATCAATTGGAACATTTTTTAATTCGGACCATTCATTTCCAACAATTATGTTAAATAACTCAGAATTAACGGGATAATGAGGAAGATTACATGGATTTATTAATATTTTTCCTTGCATAATGGAATCTTCATTACATTTATAAATATTTTTAATATGGAAGATATCATTATTTTTTAAATAGCAAAAACTATCAGACTCTTTTTTTAGTGACAATTTGAATGTTTTATAGAAAATGTAATATGTCATATGCTAATCTCGTTTCATTAGATTTTTTAGAATTATATTGAGCAACTTGAGATTTTGAAAAGTAGTGTTCATGTCGGTTTTTTTTGTATTTAGCACGTTCCACTATTCTATTATGTAATTGTTCGAGAGGTTTTTCTGCTTTCTTCAATTGTTTTTTAATTTCATATAAAAAACTTTCAAAAGAAAAACTACTAAATGAATCTAAAGGTCCAAATTTTACTACATCATCAGGTATGTGAATTAAATTATGAACATTAGAAATAATAAAATCTTTTCCATATAATATTTTTGAGGTTTCAACAAAATAAACTAATAAATTCTTAGCATACTCATTATTATTAATACAATCACTTTCATGGCACAATATTCTAATAGCACAATGTAAAGAATTAAAATGCAACAAATAATTTTGAGGTAAATAATTTTGAAATATAACTGGTCCTACATATAATAGAAATAGTCTGAATTCCGTTGCTTTCCAACGGTCCAACTCTTCTAAACTACGTGTCTTCCGTGCAAAATCACTTGGTATCCATGCAGATATATTACACAAAGCTTCTGAAATTTCCTGTATAACTGCAGACTTAAATTTTATAGTTTTGATTTTTCCATGTACAAAAATTTGAAGCATCTTTTTTACAACTCCCAAGCAAACTAAGTGCATATAATCTAATGGAAATTGGCTTACCATTCCCAAATTTGCTCTCTCAAAAATTGATCTTCCAATACGATGCTCTTCATTTTCTTGATTAACAAAATTTTCATCTGTTCTCAATTTTGCATTTATTTCAGGGAAAAGCATTCGATGATTATTATAATCACCTTCTTGCATGCACTTTGAACAACCAAAACATCCATTAAATGCTTTAATACATTTCACAAATGATCGAGCTGGAGAATCACAAACTATACATCGAATTGCAACGGTAAAATGTATTTCATTAAACTCAAATCCTTTTTCGTGTAATAAAATATACTCTTCAATAAAATCTTGTAGAAATACATTAGAACAAGCAGGTTTATTATATCCATGATATGTTCCAATAACAAATGGTTCAAAATTTTTTGGATATATTTCTCCTAGTATTGGGTAAAATTGGCTTTTCGAGCTTTTTGTTAAAGGTAAACCATCAATATTAATATTTATCTCTATGTTTTTAGATATTGTACTTAAACTTACAGTTTTTAGAATATCTATCAAAGCATTTTTTAGTCCATAATGAAAATATTTCCCAGGAGGGACTTCACGAACAACAATGTGCTTAGGAGTTTCAAGTAATGTTCTAGGATCAAGTGGAAGATCTTGTAATTTATTATTATTATTAACATTTTTCAATAACTTTAATAATGCTCCAGTAGCTCGATGAGTAATATTATATTCGCACACCCATTGTTTCAGTTGTTCTTTAAAATTTGAAGTTTTATTTAGTGCTATATTATCATCTGTTATATCATTCCATTTATCTTCAATGGAATAGTTTCCTTCACTATTATTGTCACTGTTATTGTCAATGTTATTGTCATTACTGATATCAATACTTTCACCTATATAATTTTCAGGATGCATTATTTGATATTTGACACTGTCACTTGAACATACTTTGTTTTCTTCTACATTATTATCACTTATTTGAATATTTTGTAAAAATTTATAAGCTTTGAGAAGCCTTTTATTTTTCTGACTCACGGATAAATTTTTAAAATTTTTGCGTAATGACATTTTTAATTTATCAAAATAATGTAATGCGTAAAGCATGAAAATACTAAGTATAAAAATAAAAATTTCAAAAGCAGAAAATATGATAAAATATAAATTACTTTATAATTACTTAACCTTTCGTTATAAGTTACTTTACCTTTTGTTTATATGTTTTCAAGCTTAATTTTTATTTCAATTTCGCATCCAAAGAAAAATTTAGCTCAAACTCAAAAATCAAACCTAATATATATAAATAATTAATTTTCTGAATAAATGTTACTTATATATGCATCAAAATTAAGAAAATGTTATTTTAGATATGACACTATACACATTAACGTGCATAATATCAAACAAAATGTTAATTATTATTACCTGCCATTTATTATTCATTCGCTTCTTCTTCCTTCTCTCTCTGTCTGTCTCTCTCTCTCTCTCTCTCTCTCTCTCTCTCTCTCTCTCTCTGTCTGTCTGTCTGTCTGTCTGTCTGTCTGTCTGTCTGTCTGTCTGTCTGTCTGTCTGTCTGTCTGTCTGCCATCTGTCTCTCTCTCTCTCTCTCTCTCTCTCTCTCTCTCTCTCTCTCTGTCTTTTGCTTTTGCTTCTTCGTGTCTTCTTTAATTTAAAAAAAGTTTATATAAAGATTAATTATATGTCTTTACATATATGTGTATATATGTTTTACTAGAGAAGTTGGGTTATGTCTGCAAGAAGCACATTGTAATTATAACAATTCTTTTTTATTGTAAAGTCTGATATAGACATCCTAAATCTTATTCTGAGAATGTTTAAAACAGGGTTTAAAATGTTCATAGACTTTGAATAAAAAAATAATACTTTATGATTGCAACGTGCTTTCTACAAACATAACCCAACTTCTTTGGTTGAATATAGAGGCAACATAGAATAAATAATAAAAATATATAGGAAAATGTAATCTCTATTTCATGCTCAAATTTATATTTCATAATATTTATAATTTAAAAAAGAAACTTACCTTAGAAACGTTAATAATATCGAAGAACGTAAATGCTATATCAATCAACTCGGAGCACGCAGAGTTCACACACGTATATAGCTTTTGCGCCTGCGCGCGGCATTCGCAAATAGCACACTTGCTAGAGACTGTAGAGATATCTATGAAGAGACATCATAAAAAGTTCTTCTGAAAGATACCTTATAAAAAGATAACTTATTGATATCATTTCTAAGAAAAATTAATGAAGTCTTTAAAAAGTTCTCTTAAAGAGCTTATCCTCTCAATAATGCTCACTGGGATCTTGCATATGCACTAATGATTTAAGAACATATGTACTAATAATTTATTTATTACGTTAATAATTTTTAACCCTCCCTATTAGTTATATATTCTTTTAAATCATTAATGTGTATGCAAAATAATTCATACAATGTAATAATAATGAATTTACCTATAACTTGGTTTGTTAAAAAATGTATTAAAAAATGTGAAATAATTTTACCTTTGATCACAAAATATTTTTTAAATAAACTGATTTATAAATTTTATTACTCCATCCTTATTAACAGATGATATTTTATAACTGTCAATAAATTCAACGAGAGAACCAAATTATTTATAAAGATGAAAGATATGTACAAGTTATCTTGCATACAAAATAATGATTTGAAAAAAAATGTACTGATGATTTATTTATTAAATTAGATTAATAATTTTGTACCCTATCTGTATTAGTACATGCTCTTAAATTATTAGTGTGTATGCAAAATAACTCGTATAACAATAATACATGCATTTACATATAACTCGGTTTGTTGAAAAATTGTGATAAAAAATGTAAAATAATTATCAGAGATCCACAAATATTTTTTTATAATAAAAGCAGGCTATATATAATTATATTCGCATAACGGATACATCTTAAATAATACAAAACAAAAGCCAAAAATTTAAAAATTACTAGAAAAATTAAAAATTAGAAATTTTTAATACAAAAACTTAAAAATTAATACAAATAAAGAAAATTTAAAAATTTGTTTGCAGATTTCAAAAATATTAAAAAAGAAATGTGATAATCAAAGTAGGATACTATATGCACGTTTATGGGAAAAAAACGTGCACAATTTGCAAGACATCGTACGTAACACGTTGAAAGAAGAAAGTAATGGAAACATTCCGTATAAACCAGAGGAGTCTGCAACGGTAACTTCAATTGAAGTCAGTGAAGATAATCCAGTTATATCAAATTGTGATTTTCCAAATTCGGCATATGTACACCCTAAAAAAGTAAAGAAAGAAGAGGATGAAGATGAACAAAGCAGTAACATAAGCAATGAAATTATTGAAACACCTAAGAAGTCAGGCATAACGAAGAAAAATGTACAGCTTTTTTCTGAATATAATTTTGATAACGACGTGATAGCACTATATTTGAAATATCCAGTAGCGAAAGTGACGAATGTAGTTCAAACATACTCTCTCCTTTAAAGTCACCATTGATAAAGCAAAAGTATTGTATTGATCTCAGTGAAATTGAAGTAAACACATGCTTTAAAGCACGACGATTCTAATATTAACAAGGAAAACGTACGTGCTGAAATATGTAAATTTATGTTACACACGCTGAAATTTCCATGTCCATTAGCATTTTTTGGTGGAATTCGAAAAAATTTCGATTCCTATGTAACTTATGCGCAATGCAGATATAAAAGTCATCCTATATCATTTAGATTTGCTCTCGTAAAACTAGACGAAGGGATGTGTACATTTTTTATCTCCAGTACAAGATGCGAAGAAATAAAACATGAAGGACTTACTGTTTTTTGTACTTTAAGAGGAAACGCCCGTAAGATTGTAAAGGAACAACTGCAGTACATTCCTCCAAGAACAATGCAGCGCGAAATTGCAAAGCAGATCAATCCGGAACTTGCTCAAGAGGGACATATGCAGGATTTGAGACTATTATCCACATATCAAAAGGCCAAATCAGAATATAATTGTCGAAATGTTCGAGTACTGAACTCAAGTGATTTGTCTGATTTATTTCAACAATGGGTAGAAGATTCGCGTTATAGGGATCCATATACGATACGTCGGCCTACTTTTACATGCTATTATGTTCTCACAAGAACAATTAGATATCATAGATATTAATGATTGTGTAGCTCATTTTGACGCGACGGGATCGGTAGTTCATAAACCATATAATATTTATTGCAAAAGGATTATGTATTATGTTGTGAAAATATATAGTTGTGAAAAAGGGTGAATCAATAATACCTATTGCTGAAATGATTACGTCTGAGCACGACATTCCATCAATAAGCATATTATTAAAAAGATATCGACATTTTGCTGAAGTTAACCAAAGAAAATGGCCACTTTTTAAAGTTGTGGTGGTAGATTGGAGTTGGGCATTAATAAACTCCATTTTGAATGAATGGAATAGATGTGACATCATAGAATATTTGGAACGTGTGTACACCAGTTTGGATAAAGGGATTCTAATTGAAGGTACACTTTTAATCGTTCACACTTGTTGCGCACATTTTATGAAACGTGTCTCATCATACATACAGAAGAAATTTCCAAAATCCGTTGGGATAAAAACATTTGTACTCGAATGCATAGCAGTAATGTTAATGAGTACACAACTTTTACTTTTGGATGAAATATTTGAAGAATTCATTACTATTCTGTCAACATCTAAGAAGGAAAAGTCTCAGATAAGTATAATACGGCTAAATCAACTTCATACAAAAAGTAGCGTATTTAACGGAACAGATTTTGAAGAAGACGAAGAAAAAGAAGAGGAAAACGGAAACCAAGACTTTGAACATGAAAATGTATTAATAAATGAGAAAAATGAAGGGAGAATCTTTAACGCATCTCCTTTTTTTCAAAGATATAATTATCAAGAGACACGGTAGTGTCTCGCGCCAAGTACCGCGCAGCAGTAGCAAGGCACTCCGTGTATCTTTACGCAAGCCGGCCAGTTGAGAGTACTCGAGATTATCAGACCTCAATAACCGCTGAACGGATTGAGTTCTTACTAGGCTTAATCGATAGCTTGGGTTTAAATTATATAAGGAAAGTGTCTTTATTTTTGCTCTACATATTCTATAAGCAGAGGTATTACGACGCAAAGTCGAAATGTGGAAATTTTCATTTAAGAAACGTCACCGTGATCACCGTCATCGCTACACGTATACTACACGTACATAACACAGACATAGATATATAGTAGTATCGCGCTACACGTATATACACGTACACAACACATGCAATAAATAGCAATCTTGTACGGTTGTATGCATCTTGTACGGTTGACTTGTTTGACGGAAGATCGCGCTAACGGCGCTCTGAGATTTGACAACAAAGTGACAAGAGTAAGTAAATAATAAAGAAAAAGGTTAATACGGCATGCGTAATTTAAATAATTTTAATGACAGTATATTTTAATGTGGCAGTTTTCTTTTGGTATCAGGTAATTTTTCATGATACACACATTATAAATAAATCATTTATATGTGCGTATGCTTTTAAATCATTGTGTATGTAAGATAACTCGTATAATATATGCATCTTTATTACAAATAACTCTTTTTCAAGGGAAGACCAATCACAAATTTATCGACATGTCTAAAAATCCAATCATGAGACTGTATTACACAGATCGCTTAGTACTATTTTTCATGTGTGCTGGTAACGAAGCATTTTACACTGGTTTATACCTTTTACACTTTACTGAGGGACCTATCTGTGAGTACTATAAAATATTTTTTATTTTACAACGTAAACATGAGGGTATATTGCATAACATTTTATTTTTTTAGTGGCTGGTATTGGTCTGTACAGATTAATTGTATATCTGAGTGTTCCAATAGCGCTTGTCAAAGCTGCTTTTTCTTTACTACATGAATATGTGACGTGCATCATTTACAGCATTATTGATGAAAAAGAAAATGCAAAGAAAAAACTAATCCGAGTAGAAATTATATATTAAAAAAATTCAATGTTAAAGCATTTTTAAAATTATTATAAAATTGGAATAATAATAATAATTGTAATTAATAATAGAAATTTTTTTTAAGAATAAGTTTTTAAGTTAATTTTGTTTTAATTTTCATTTTCTTTCTCCCGCTCACTTTCTCTCTCTCGCTCACTATCTCTCTTCTGCTCTCTCTCTCTCTCCCACGCTTTCACTCTTTTTCTCGCTCTGCCGCACTCTCTCTCTCCCTATCACTCCCGCTCACTTTCTCTCTCTCGCTCTCTCTCCCGCTCTCTCTCTCTCTCTCTCTCTCTCTCACTCTTTCTCCCTCTCCCTCTCCATCTCACCCCCGCGTTCTCTCACCCCCCCTCTCTCTCTCCCGTTCTCTGCCGCTCTTTACCGCTCTTTACCGCTCTCTGCCGCGCGCGCTCGCTCTCTCTCTCTCTCTCTCACTCACTCACTCTTTCTCTCTCCCCTCGCTCACTCTCTCTCTCTCTCTCTCTCTCTCTCTCTCTCTCTCTCACCCGCGCGTTCTCTCTCTCTCCCCCTCTCTCACCCGCTTTCTCTCACTCCCACTCTCTCTCTCTCACTTTCCCGCTCACTCTCTCTATCCCGCTCTCTCTCACCTCCCCCGCTCTCTCTCTCTCTCTCTCTCTCTCTCACCCCCCGCTCACTCTCTCTCTCTCTCTCTCACCCCCCGCTCTCTCTCTCTCTCTCTCTATCTATCCCGCTCTCTCTCTCTCTCTCTCTCTATCTCTCTCTCTCTCTCTCTCTCTCTCTCTCTCTCTCTCTCTCCGGTGAGTCTTGGTAGACGTGTTGTGTGTCGCTCTATATTGTGTGCCTATTTTCTGCCGCTTTTTGCCCCTCGCGGCCACTTCTTTTGCAGAGGTGTGGTGTCAAGGGCTTTTTTGCTTGACTTTTTTTGCATCTGCACGGCGCTTGCTGCATGAGGATGAGTGCTTTCCTGATTAATTTTCCTTGGAAATTTTGACGGATTTGGCAGTTGGATTTTTCGAGACGGGCTTGACGCCTGACATTAAACGACTTGTTATTGTTTACGGCGCGGGATGGATGACAAGGCGGGAGCGGGAGGACATGATGACAGTGGCGGGGGCAGAAGGGGGCTACCGAGGCAGTCGTCGGGAGCGGCGCTTTCAAATTTGGTAGGTATGTCAGAGAGATCGAATACCGACACTATGAATGCTTCTAGAGTAAATGCGTTGAAAGCGACTGTAAACAGGCATAGCGAAGAAATGGGCAGGATGCTTTTGGGCGTCAAACTTGCGATAGATAAAAAGACGCAGATTGAGTCAGCTTTTCGGGTATGTAAGGAGGCCTTCCTAGAGGTATCCACGGTTTTAATTAATGTAATCGAGGAACGAGCCACAATGTCATCTACAAATCTCTCTGCGGGGGATATCAAGAAGGTTGTAATTGAGGCGCTGAACGGATGGGATCGACAAGATGAGCCTAAGGAAAAAAGTAGCTGTGGGGTCTGCAGCAGGAGGGCCTCTGGGAGAGACGGAGCGAGGGGCGGTTCGTACGCGTCCGTCGCCGGCTCGTTAGGATCTGAGGTGCGTGTGTCACACGGGCCAACGGTGGAACTCTCTGACACGGCCAGTTTTCTTATAATGCCGAAAGAGAATATGAGAGACAAGTATAATTCGTCGAAGATTACCAGGGAGACTCTCTGCAAGGTTCTTAAGCCTGCTGACTGTGCCTTGAAAATTAGGAAACTGACAAATGCTCGAGACGGCGGTGTCAGGATCGAGGCTTATTCACCCGACATAGAAAAGGTCAAGGCGCACCCAGCACTTGCTGGGGCCGGATTAGAAGTGCGAGAAAACAAAAAATTAAACCCTAGGATCATTATACACGGAGTTCCAAAAGAGATGTCGGCTGATGAAATCAGAAGTGAGCTCATCGCGCAGAACTTGGATGAATACCTTGGAAGGGAGTTAAGGACGATCTACATCTTCATGCCAAAGCAGAACAAACAAACCGTAAGCTGCATTCTTGAACTACAGCCAGCAGCGCGTAAGGCGCTGCTACGCAGGGGAAGGATCTATCTGCGGTACGTGCATCCTGCACTTTTGCAGATTACGTCAGAGTTGTCCAGTGCTATCGATGTCTTCATTTTGGACATATTGCTGATAACTGCAAGAATGAGCCCTCCTGTGCCGGTGCACATGAAATAAAGGACTGTGCGAGGAGGGAGCTACAGCTAAAGTGCTCAAATTGCGTAAGCCAGCACATCTCTCAGGGCGATACGGGGCACTCTGCCACGGACGCGACGTCCTGTCCAATAGGTCGCAAGATTAAGGATAGAATAGCTTACATCAACTATGACTAACGAACGGAATGAATATGAGGATCTCAAAATTTGTCATGTAAATTGCCAATCTCTTTTTGCGCATTTTGACGAATTCCGACACTTTTTCCGAACGGCCGAGTACCACATTATCTGCATGTCTGAAACGTGGCTCCGACCTGGAATTACAGATGCAATGGTGAGACTGCCCGGCTATACTTTATACAGATGTGATAGACCAAATAGAGTGGGTGGAGGTGTGGCGTTTTACCTCGCGGATTGTCTCGTGGTCACCGTGCTTCGTAATTCAGAGGCTGCGACGAACATAAAACCCGAATTCATCGTCGCGGAGATCGTGGTGAGCGATAGATCAAAACTTCTTTTGGCGGTTGTGTATCGACCTCCTAATTCAGGATATCTACATGAGTTTTTCCAAACAATTCAGGAGCTTCAGATGAATTATAGACATCTTGCCGTCCTTGGCGACTTCAACGCAGACATGATGCAGGACACTTTTGATAGCCAGCAAATGAACACTCTCATAACGGCTGGCCTGTACTGTGTCCCTTATGCGACGACACATCACTTGAGGGATTCCAGCACTCTGCTGGATCTGTGCATTATAGACGACGAGAACAAGTTAATTGAGCAGGAACAGCGGGGTTGCATTCTTATCGGCTCACGATCTCATCTACATCAGATATGCGATTAGAATTCAACGGAGACGCGGCAGGCAAGTTGTTTGCAGAGACTGGCGGGACTTTGATGCTGATACCTTCCAGACGGACATTTCTAATATCGACTGGACAAACCTGTTGACCTCAGACTTTATGGATGAAAAAATCGAGTTCTATAACTCTGAATTGCTCAGAGTCTTCAATACGCATGTACCTATAAAGCAGAGGTATTTCAGGAATCTACCGGCGCCTTGGCTGAGCGATGGCATTTGGCAGGCTATGCGTGACAGGGACTTGGGCTAAGAGGGTCTGGCGTAGGCGGAGGAACGATGCAAATTACAGCAGATATAAGGCTCTGAGGAGCAGTGTACAGAATCTTGTACGTCAAGCAAAAAAGAACCACTACAATAATATTTTCAACCGACACAGAGACGCAAGGTAAGTCTGGAGCGGGCTAAGACATCTAGGACTCATTAAATGCAAGGACAGCATAAAATGCCTCACGCATACCGCGGAGGAATTAAATAAATACTTCATGGGCTGCGATAAGGTTTTGAACATGGAGGAACGTGACATTCTGGATGATGTTAATACGGGGAATTTCGATGACGAACGCTTCTATTGGAGTTACATTACGCCGTTAACGATCAAACGTGCAATCTCGAGGATAAAATCGAATGCTGTGGGCATGGACGGAATCTCTTTGGCGCTACTTAGACTGACAATTCATAGTGCAATGCCGATAATGGAACATCTATTCAACTTCTCTCTAACGCAAGGGGTTTTCCCTAAACAGTGGATAGCCGCCCTCATCGTACCTATCCCAAAGATCAGGAATCCAACTACATGCCAACATTATCGGCCGATTTCGATACTCCCGACCCTGTCGAAGGCACTAGAGAGAGCTGTTTGCGAGCAAATCAAGGATTATCTGGAGAGTGCTGGGCTGTGTGATCCGTGTCAGTCGGCATACAGAGGCAACCACTCGACACAAACATGTATTATCAGGATGCTGGACGACGTGAGGCAGGCTGCAGATAGGAGGATGGTGACTGTGTCGGTGTTCTTCGATTTTTCTAAGGCATTCGACAGAGTAGACCATTCTATACTGATAAAGAAGTTGAAGGGCCTCAATTTTTCCTGCTGCGCCCTCAGATGGATTCACTCTTATTTGACGGGAAGAACGCAAGCTGTTAAGGATTGTCTGCATAATACGTTGTCTCCCTCATTGCCTGTCAGGGATGGAGTACCGCAGGGATCGGTGTTGGGGCCACTGCTCTTTACCTTATACTTGTCGGATTTTGGTCGTATACTACGACATTGCAAGTACAGCTTTTACGCGGACGACCTCCAGACATACATCCATTGCGAACCTCGAGATCTGCACGAGGCTGTACTGAGGATCAATGAGGATATTGAGGCTATTCATGATTGGTCGATGGAAAACAAACTCCTTCTAAACTCGGCAAAAACACAAGCAATCATTATGGGCACTTCGAGGTTCATTAATGCAATTGATCTTACTAATGTACCTGCTGTGAAGGTGAACGGGACGATACTGCAATACTCAACATCAGTGAGGTATCTTGGCGTAACGATAATGAACACGATGTCTTGGGAAATGCAGGTCACAATAATGGCGAACAAGATCCACTCGGTTCTATACCAGCTAAAGCTGTGTAAAAATCTTTTGTCTGAGTCTCTTAGAGCAAAGTTAGTGGTGGCACTAGCAGTGCCGCACGTGGACTACTGCTGCACTGCCTACACGGCCTAGCGAGCAGAATCTAAAACTACACAGGGCAGTCAACTCCTGCATAAGGTATATCTACAGCGTGAGGAGGGATGAACACATCACACCTTTCTACGAGAGACTAGGATGGCTGAGAATTGACGCCAAAAGAAACTACTTCGTGAGGTGTCTACTTTTCAGTATCTTGCAAACACAACAACCAAGCCTACTACGTGCAAATTACAGTTTGAAATTGCCGCTATCGGACAGAACAACCAGGGCTCCCAGAGAAACCCTTCTTCAACCACACTGTAGAACTAAACTCTTCAAACATTCCTTCAGAGTTACCTCAATTAGAATGTGGAATGATCTACCATCCAGTATTAAGGAGGCTAAAACGTTGGCTGAATTTAAAAACAGATTATATGCGCATTTACTCAGTCGTTCTGAATAACATGTCGTTGCTTCATCTCTGGGTGTCATGGGTCTCTCTCTCTGACATGCCTGCTGATGCTATTTCATGGTTGCATGCGCACGTAAAGGTGCACATGCACACCTACACACAAAAACACGCAATTCTGCACATACATACGCATCTACGCACAAACACACACATACATAGGCATCTACACACAAACACACACATAATTTTTTGTATACATGCACACATACTCTAATCTACTCTGTCGATCTAAGATTTTCTGTAGAATTGAATATTTCATGTTTTTAAAACGCGCTTGAGGGGACTTGTCCCAGAGCGCTCTAATAAATATACGCTTTCTCTCTCTCTCCTCTCTCTCTCTCTCGCTCTCTCTCTCTCTCTCTCTCTCGCTCTCTCTTTCTCTCTCTCTCTCTTTCTCCCTCTGTCCCTCCCTTTCTCTCTCTATCTCGAATTATCAGTTTTCTCATATTTTTTATTTATTTATTTAATAATAACATAATAACTATGAACATGAACAAACTAATTAGAATATAATTAATATTGTATGTATAAAAACTTAAAACAATAATTAAAACATTAAAACATTTTACTTAAAACAATAATACAACGGGTTGTATTTGTTTGTCGTGATAGTTTTTCTCGGAATGGTCCTTTTATTCTCACAGAGAGTACCTTAAACAAAATTATAAAAATAAATTATTAATTTGAATAAAATTATTATTTATAATTATTATTTATTATTGGTTATTATTAACTATTATCTAATTAATAATAATATAAATAATAACAATAATAATAATTATTATTATTTATTATTTAAGGTAGTTATAAATATACCTTTTATTGTGGGTTGTTGCCTCTTCCTCTGCCTCTTCCTCTGTCTCCTCCTCTGCCTCTTACCCTGCCTCTTCTGTTCCCAAAATGGTATTCCGGGGACGATAATTTGTATAGAAAATTAAAAAACTTTTTTCCCGGTAGCGGGTGTCTGCTTTTGTTCCTCTCGGGTGCCAATCTGTAATTATAAAAATTTTATTTTAATTGGCTCTGCATATTACAATAATGTTGTGAAAAATGCGTGTTAAAAAATGTTGAGAACATAAAATATAATTGTTGATGGTTTTTTGTATGAAGATTCAAAGAAAGAATCAATGGTTATTTATATTATATTAAGACTTACGTGGAGCGTCTCCAGTAGGATAATTTATTTTTGTGGCAGGTCCTGGCTTAGGCCCATGCTTGGCGGCAGGTCCGTCAGGCTTGGCAGCAGGTCCAAGGATCGGCTCGGCGGACGAGTTAGTTGTCACGCCGGCTGATGCGCTGCTAGTCGGCGCGCTGGCCGGCGCGTCAGCCGGCGTGCTCACCACTGATTCAATGTCCAACATTAATTGGTCCATAATTATCTGAAAAAAGAATAAAATTTTAATAATGCAGAATATTTCTGCAAATATTTTTTAATTAAATACATCACGTTGTGTTCCTTGCTCTTCCTCCATATCGATGTATACCGATGTATGTCTTCAACTTTTTTGAACAAATGAATCGTGTAGTCATTCGAGATTTATCACTTCGTTTGGTATAATTTTTATTGCTTTTGTCATGGCGTATACTTAGTACTTAGTTACTTTAGTGCAAAAATCGATGATGTTTCTTTAGCAAGTATGGAAATATATATGCTAATTATTAATGTTAATAGTAATAATCATTGTTATACAGTTACTATTAAAATGTCCCTCTCTAAAAAAGGCATGTTAAATCGATACTCGAAAGTCTCGAAGTGTATTGATTTTCTTTTCTGCGATGCTAATTGGCTGTCTCGCTTGTGCGCTGCGACTTGCTTCACTTGTGTTATTTGTGGCTGTCAAATTATTCAAATTTTGACAGTTTGTGAAAAAAATAAAGTTAAAGAAAATTAAAGAAAAAAGTTAAAGAAAGTTAAAGTTTAGAAGTTAAAGTTAAAGAAGATTATAGAAGTTAAAGTTAAAGAAGAGAGAGAGAGAGAGAGAGAGAGAGAAGAAGAAGAAGATAAAGAAGGGAAATAGAAAGTAGTGACGAATAAAGAAAAGTATGTATATTATATTGCGTGTAATATTAATGTTATATATTTATATTAATGTTTTATCAAGAGACACGGTAGTATCTCGCGCCAAGTTCGCAGCGAGGCACTTCGTGTATTATAACGCGAGTCGGACAGATGAGAACATCATATATTTCAATTATTCAATAAGGGCTGAAGCGATCGAGTTCTTATTACGCTCAATCGATAGATTGAGTTTGAATTATAAAAAAAAGTGACTTTATTTTTTCTCTATATGCTTTATTAACAGAGATATTGTAATATAAATTTGATTTTATTAAAAAATTGATTAAAATTTTCGTCGTCATCGACCCTCCTGAATGTGCGCGTTTTTTCAAAATGTCCATTTCGAGCATTCATTGCAAGATAGCGTTGATGTCGCTCCATGAATGATGTTTTGACACATTTTGACATAACATAACATAGGTTAATAGGTTAATAATAAAATAAATGTGAATATAAATTATAAATTAATACTACATAAATTGTTTATTATTACATTCAACAATAATATACTTTTGAAGATTGAATAAGATGACAGCGCAATAAATAAGTAATTATTATAATATAATGGTATGTAACAAAAAGTTTTATTATAAAAGAAATATAATATATCATATATAATATGTAGTATTGCATTATATGTATGTAGTATAGTATTGTAAAATCCTGTTATTTCTTTTAATCTAAATTTTGCAATACTATATTACATACATATGATATGCGATAACACATATTTCTTTTAAAACTAAATTTTGCAATACTATACAACATACATATGATATGCGATAACACATACCGCTCAAGGGTGCTCGGTGCCGCTTCAGGGCAGAAATCGCGTCAACGAAACCTGTTACTATCAGCAGCCGAAGAGTAGCGCGCGACCAAACGAATAATAGAGGGTATAAAAGAAATTCTCCTGGTGAAGTGTCTCCCGTGAATATATACTACACGCAGGAAGACGCTTGATCGAGACTGTCCATCCTCGCAAGACCAGTGGAAAGGTCAGTGATGAAGGGTCGATGAAGAATCACTTGGCATGGCCACGCGACTCAGCACCCGAAACTCGGAGGTGAACGCTCTCGAGCAGCGGGGTTATCTCATCGGCAAAAAGATCGGACAGGTGGTTCATTCTTCTCTATATTCGTCTTCTCTATATTTGTAATTGAATTTTGCGTGCTCTCTCTCTCTCTCTCTCTCTCTCTCGTCCACTTTCGCAACAACACTTTTTTTCGAAGCGAAAGTCTTTGATAACTTTTCGCTGTTGTCTAGGCATACGATTAAAAAGTTAATTTCTTACGTGCCTTTAGGATTAATGAACGTTTTCAGGGCTGTTACGCAACCGTCCATCTGGCAGAGTATATCGATGGAACGAATTCCAAGAAAAACGAATTCACCGAAAATTTTTACATGCTACTCGCCATGATCGTATCTTGCTGCAAGATGTTCGCTCTGTTAATGAATGGCAATAATATCAAAATGTTGATCGATACACTTAAAAAAACGAAAGTTAAGTTAAACGAAGTTAAGTTGAGGGTATGTGCCTCCAAAATTATCTCTCTTACACGAACATTTAGTATATTTTATACGCACATTAAATAAATAATAGAAGGTCTTGGGTCGTTAAATACAGAGTCGACAATTGGTGGATACTATATTCGAGATGGAGTGGTTCGAACTGAATGAAGATGCCAAAAAAGTTTTATTGCTGATCATGAGACGCGGTGCAATACCAATCGAATTTACCAGTGCCACTGTTATTTCTATGAACCTCGATTCGTTTGTGGGTGTTAGTAGCGAAATTTATTAACTTATAAATATTAGCGGAGACCGTGTGCGAAATTTTAACGTCGAAACTGTTTTAATTCAGCATTTTTTCAAAGAGAAAAGTATCTCATTAAAAATAAAATGTTTCTATTAAGAGTGACTTGAATATTTAGTATATTAATTTATATTAAATAAAAAAATTTAATGTATTTATATAATCATGTATTTCAAATTTGCTTTTAACATTAAGAACTTACTCTTCTTACGAAATTTTCGAATATTTTATTATATTATGAAATTAAATTTAATTAATTTCTATACAATTGTCTGCATTAATTTCTATACAATTCTCTGCAATTGTCTTTAAATTACAATATTAATAATTTTAATTGCAGTTACTCAAAACATCGTATTCGGCTTACAACATACTTCAGCAAACGCAAGACTCATAATGTTAGGTATAAAAATGTAAAAAAATTAGTGACATTTTTTGCTATTGACAATGTAAATTTGTTATAAATAATAGCATCGCGTAGAGTATTTTATACCGGTACTATAATACTGGTAATTGTACATATCACTAATGCCTTACAAATAGAAAAATAATAATTAAAATATTGTTACAAGTGTATCACATTTTATTGTTTCTGTGTTAAAATATGGATTTTACTTACATCGCTAATAGTACGGTTATGATTATATCATTTAGAGATTGCATACATATTGTGTTAAAACTATACTAAGAAATTATAGAACAGGAATCAATACCGGAAAGAAAATTTGTCATCTGCCATTCGATGTGGTAAATTTGCAACTTTATTAAATATTTGCAAGCAGGGAGAGAGAAAGATAGAAAGAGGAGCATGGGAGTTACCAATGTTAATATTTTATGCAGCATAAGTATGTACAGACCGCATATGCGACATTTGAGAGTTATTTTTTTTTCTTTGCTAATATATAATTTGTATTAATATATACCCTCGCTCTCCCCAATAAGTCAAAGTTTGTGTTGCACAATCGTTTCATGAAAATATTATTTCACATGAGGAACATATAGTCACGATTTTAATATTAAAAATTGATCATATATTTTTATTTGCGTTTGTGTGTGTGAAAAAAATATTGTGTAGCGAGACCGTGATTATTCTAATTAATTACAATAATTTAAATTAATATATTTTTGTTTATAAGTTATTTTTAAATTAATTTATTTAATAACTTTTTATAATATAAATACAATAGCACAATAATAATTATATTTAATAATTGTATTTAATATTTTAATTTTTTTTACAAAACACTAATGAAACAAACTAATTAAACAAAAATAAATATTAAATTAAAATTTTTTTTATTTTCTCAGAAAAAGATGGCCTCTTCCTCTTCCTCTTCTTCTTGGCCCCCAATGATAACTGGGGGCTGATAATTTATATAGGAAGCTCATGAACCGCTGCTCCTGGAGGCGGATGCCCGCTCTTCTTCCTCTCGGCCTCCATTCTGCAATTAGCAAAGATTTCGTATAATTAGTTGACTTTATCTATTTAGTACAATATTATGAATTATTCTAGTTTAACGTTGCAATCACAGATACAATAAAGTAAACTGTACATGAGAAAAATATTTATACATTTTCTTTGCTATATAATACTTTTTCACATACGTTGCACTTTCTATTTTCGATATGATATATGTAATATATATTTTTAAAAAAACTTACGTCGATTAGGCTCGGCTGGTTGATCAAACCTATCAGGTTGAACTTGAACAGGCTGAGCAGGTCGGTCAAGCTGGGCAGGCTGAGCAGGCCGGTCACGCTCGGCAGGCTGAGCAGGCTGGTCACGCTGGGCAGGCTGAGCAGGCCGGTCACGCTGGACAGGCTGAGCAGGCTGGTCACGCTGGGCAGGCTGAGCAGGCTGAGCAGGCCGGTTAAGCTGGGTAGACTGAGCAGGTCGATCAGGCTGGGCAGATCGGGCAGGCTGGACAGGCTGGGACTGGGTGGGTTGAAATAATGGTTCCTGCTCAGATTGAGCAGATTGTACATGAAAGGGAGGCAAATTTTCCACCAGCATGTCGTCGTCATCAAAGTTATCTATATTTAGTACTATATCGTCCATTGTCTGGAAAAGAAAAGAAAATTTTTATAATGTTAAATATATTTTTTTAAATTAGCTAATAATTTACTTTGAAAAGATATTTACGCTTTCTGACATATTTCTAATATATTTCTCTATAGGTTCTTCTGTTGTTTTTTACAAATCAATAGTGGCGTTATACAGGGTGTCCGGTAATTGACGGATCACCCGTCGTGTGCAGGTAGAGCGAGTTAAACCGAGTAGAAAAGTCCTGTACCATTTTGCAATCTTTGCAATAATTAATGAGAAATGAATTAAACAAGATCGGCCAATCCGCGCGAGTTCAAGCGCGCGGCGAGAAGAGACTTCCCACTGTTATGTGATACTACGCGCGCGGCAAGAACAAATAGCTTAATGTTTACGCGGTTGCTCGGCGCACGACAAAGCGGGGAGGAGCACTTTACAAAGGACAATGGCTATGTACGAGCGACGAAAAAAGCTGGATCCCCGCGTGGGCTGTCTCTTCTCGCCGCGTGCTTGAACTCGCACGGATTGGCTGATCTTGTTTAATTCATTTCTCATTAATTATTGCAAAGATTGCAAAATGGTACAGGACTTTTCTACTCGGTTTAACTTGCTCTACCTGCACACGACGGGTGATCCTTCAATTACCGGACACCCTGTATATTCACTTCGTTTTGCTTACTTCTCACAATACTTTTTGGCGTAAATTTTAAAAATACATTAAGCCGGCGTACATCGAAAGAAAATGCAAAACAAAGTGAATGTAACGCCACTATTTATTTTTGAAAAACAACAAAAGAATTATAGAGTCAGAAATATGTCAGAAAAAGTAAGTATTATTTCAAAGTAAATTATTAATTAATTTTGAAAAATATTTAACATTATAAAAGTTTTCTTTTCTTTTTCAGAACATAGACAATATAATACTCAACTTAGAATTAGATGACGACGACATGGTGGAAAATTTGCCTCTCTTTTATGTCTAATCTGCTCAATCTGACCCAGCACCACCATTTCAACCCACCCAGTCCCAGCCTATTCAGCTTGCCCGATCTGCCCATCCTGATCGACCTGCTCAGCCTGTCCAGCTTGATCGGCCTGCTCAGCCTGTCCAAGTCCAGCCTGATCGGCCTGATCAACCAGTCAAGCCTACTCAACGTAAATTTCTTTTTTATTATATATTACATATATCATATCGGAAATAGAATGAAGTGCAGCGTATGTAAGAAAGTATTTATAAAGCAAAGAAAATGTGTAAATACTTTCCTTATGTACAGTTTACTTTATTGTATCTGTGATTGCAATGTTGAATTAGAAGTTATAATATTGTACTAAATAGATAAAGTCAACTAATTGTATAAAATCTTTTCTAATTGCAGAATGGAGGCCGAGAGGAAGAAGAGTGGGCATCCGCATCCAGGAGCAGCGGTTTATGAGCTTCCTATATAAATTATCAACCCGAAGTTATCATTGGAGGCCAAGAAGAAGAGAAAGAGGAAGAGGCCATCTTTTTCTGAGAAAATAAAAAAAATTTTAATTTAATATTTATTTTTGTTTAATTAGTTTAATTGTTTCATTAGTGTTTTGTAAAAAAAATTAAAATATTAAATACAATTATTAAATATAATTATTATTGTGTTATTGTATTTATATTATAAAAAGTTATTAAATAAATTAATTTTAAAATAACTTATAAACAAAAATATATTAATTTAAATTATTGTAATTAATTAAAATAATCGCGGTCTCGCTACACAATATTTTTTTCACACACACAAACGCAAATAAGCATATATGATCATTAAGATCATATCCGGTGAGTCGGATCGCTAATTTTATTTTTTTAATAAAATATTTAATATGTTCAAATTTTCTTTTTATTAAAATACATATGTTATGTTGAAACTTTACAGTCTTTAAGTGTATTGTTTTTTTCGTGATGCTGATTGGTTATCGCGATGTGTTGTGTGTTTATATTTGTAATAGCTGTCATTTTGAGGGTTAATATAGTAGTTGTTATCGCAAAAGTTAATAAATCTTTTATGAGAAAATCTATGCAGTGTTAAATGTGTTTTTTCACGTAAGTATGATTAAACTAAATGTGTATTATAATGTCTTTACCTTTGATTTTCCTGAAATTTTGTAAATTTGTTTATATATTTTTATACATCACTATATTACATTTGTTTGTATGTATTTTGATCTTTAAAATTAACAATTTAAAATAAATCAATATTGATTTTTATGTAAATAATTTTATTTGTTTATTTTGTTATATGTTTACAGTTAATTTTTTTATAAATGTATTTTAAATAATATCTTTTTCTTCATAGATATTTCGGTCATCTTATATTATTCTAATTTGGTTTATCCTGCTGCTGATTCTTTCCCTGTTTTTGATTATCTTCCGTGCATTTCTTAATTTAAAGGTAAATGATTTTCTCTATAAGGTAAAATAATAATATAATATTATTTAAAATATTTTAAAGGTTAATTCTTTTTTTAAATTTTGGATAAAGTTTACATAGATAAAGGACCCCGCACAAAACATAAAAAATTGATCTCAGTTAAATTGGCCCAGTTAAATGTAATGAACAACAGAATTACATTGTGATGAAGTGTCAATAGACACAAGGTCGAAAAATGGACAGTTCTGAGTTATAAAGCGTTAAAGGTTTGAAAAATGGGTTTATCTGTTTATGGTAGTTTTATTATTATTGTGTACGGTCATGATAATATATAGTAGTGTGTTTTGGCGTATGCGTGTGTGAATATGTGGGAGTGAGTGTAGGTAACTGCATGATTATGATAAATCAATAAATAAACTCCTTTCTTTTGTAACGGCGACGACGATATCAATTTTACAAAATAGTCATATATAATTAACTGTATAATGGATATGCATGATGAATACGTTTGATATGTTGTTCCAAAGTTGATAATTCTCTATTTTTACTTTCTCAGGGTATTATTAAAAAAGTATTTTTAATAATAAATTCATATTTTAATATTAAAAAAGTATTTTTAATAATAAATTCATATTTTAATATTAAAAAAGTATTTTTAATAATAAATATTTTAATATTAAAAAAGTATTTTTTAAATAATACCTTGGTAAAGTAAAAGTAGAGAATTATCAACTTCGGAATAATACATATCAAACGTATCCATCATGCATATCCACTACACTATTCTTAATTATGCATGACTTTATTTTGTAGAATTGATATCGTTGTCGTTTCAAAAGAAAGTTCAGTTTTTAATTTATCATAATAATGTAGTCACTTACACTCACTCTAACACATCCTCATACACATTCACATACGCACACGCCAAAACACACTACCATAACATTATCATAATCGTACACATTAAGATTATCATGAGCACATAAACTCATTTTTCCAATCTTTGACGCTCTATAACTCGGATATTGTCAATTTTTCGACCTTGTGCCCATTGACACTTTTCACCAAGATGCAATGAACTACATTATATTACATTTTCAACCAATTCTACTTGGATCCATTTTCCATATGTTTTTTGCAGAGTCCTTTATTTACGTTAATTATTTATTTATAAATTAATTATTTCCTTATAAATATTTTTTGAATGTATATTTCTAATAAATATAATGTATATTTCTAAATAAATAAATTAAGCATATTTAGAAATTATTTATTTTTAATATTTGTAATATTTTTTTACAGATATTCCTATATTATTTAAACTGTTTCATCTCTTGTTCCTGTTTGATCGTTTCCTTGCTCCTGAGTACCTTCTGTTCCTTTTGATTTAAAGGTAAATGATTTTATTTATATATATATATATATATATGGTAAATAATAATTTATGTAAAAGATATCTTTTGATATTTCTAATATTTTTTTTATTTAATACATATATTGTATTCTACATTATATACATATATATATATATATATACAAAACCTGTTTTACCTTGCTTTTTTCTGATTCTTTCCCTGTTCGCAATTACCTTCCGTTTTTTCTAATTTAAAGGTAAATAATTTTATTTATAATGCAAAATATTTATTTTTTAAATTTTATTAAATTTAATTTAATGTTAAAGTTAATTATATTTTTATATACAGGCTATTTTATAAACATCGTACTTCCTTTTAATGGCAGATTTTTGGAATCATTTAGAAATGATTTTTTCTCAGCGAAAATATGAAAAAAGATTATATTCTTTGCATGTTTTCAATTTTTGTTATCACGTATCTTTGTAACTAATTGTAAGCTTTAAATTAAAATTCTATTAAAGTAAACTTTACCTGAAATTAACTGAAGAATGTGATTTTATGTTATTTTTACAAGACTTATTTTTTCGAAAAATTCTTTATTTTAGTTTATAACTTGAAAGTTATCGTTTGCTCGACATTTTTATTCGGGAAAAATCACTTCCAAATGATTCCAAGAATTTGTGATCCTTCAAAGAAAGTGGGACAGTTTTAAAATATCTTGTATACATTGTCTCATTGTCTCCTTTGTTTTTCTAACAGATCAAGAAAAAATAAACCTTATATTAATACAAAATTGAATACAGAAGATATAGCAATTATACAAGTAAAGATCAAATTAATTAAAGTTTAATTATGTTACCCAGATCGCATTTAACATTAAAATAAAATGTTTTATGAATATTCTTCAAAAAATTTTTAAATATTCCATATAAAATTTTTATATATTTATTGTATTGGCTATTATAAATGTTTTTAAAAAATGAATAGAATAATTTATATATATAAATTTAATTATTTAAAATTTATTATTATTATCAAAATAATAAATGTTACATTATAATATTTAAACATAACTAATTACATATTTTTGAAATAAAACTAATGAAAGTCTCTACTAATATAAACATGTATATACATATATGCATAATATACTAATATTATGTACAATAAATTATGTGCAATAAATAAAAGAAGTTGTTAAAAAAGTAGTGTAAAGAACTAAATAGTACTACAAAGTACTATAAAGTTCTATATAAGTATTATATAAAAGTACTATAAAGAATCAAATTTGGTACTCTTTAATATTCTCCTTTAACGAATATTCTAAGAATTTCTTTATTATGTATATAAGATTTTTCATTTTAATATTTATGTATATTTATATACATATATAATATTTGATTCAAATATTTTAAATTAAAAACATTTATATTTTATAAAAATATTCATAACACATTGTGTGTGTGTGTGTGTGTGTGCTATCTGGGTATTACAATGTTTAAGTATAAAATGTTATTTATAACTTTTCTATTTTTTTACAGGTCCAACAAATATACAAATTGGCTGCTCTGGCGCTATATATAAAAGCTGCCATAAGTGCTAAACTAAAACATCAGCTGCTGAATAGCGCTGTATTTTGGCTTGCCTTAGAGACGCCCAATTAATCAATTAACTTTGATAATATTTATTAATTAACGTCTTTAAAAAAATTATATACAAAATGTTTGTTAAAACAAAGAAGCATATGATTCTATCGTCTAAAGAAAAAGATATAATTATTCAAGGCGAATGGTTAACTGACATGCATATGGAACATTTCGGTTGTCTTTTACAAAATTGTTCAGATTTTAGACCTGTCGAAACCTGGCGAGTGCAGTGTCTTGATACAATTCAACCTATGCCAATAGATAAAAAACATATACAAATATTGCATAGTTCATCGGGTCCATTCGATGGACATTGGGTATGCAGTTATTATGACACGAAAAATATGTTTATTTACGATTCTTTAAATTCTAAGAAATTACATGAGCATCATAAGCAATTCTTAACAAGATTATTTCCAAAATATTTTGAAAAACGTTGTGTCAAATTTCCTACCGTTGAACGTCAACCAAACTGTAATGATTGTGATGTTTTTGCAATAGCTTTTGCGATTTCATTATTATTTAATATTAAACCTGAAAAGGTAAAGTATGATCATAGTTTAATGCGTATGCATTTGCTGAAAATTTTAGAAACAAATGTAATTGAGCATTTTCCACAAGATTTACAATATAATACTCAGAAAGTCTTTCCATTAGCAGTAATAAAACTAAGAGAAATTGATGCTGCTCGTGTACATACGAAACGTCAATATGAGATACAAAAAAAATTAAAATCTAAGGAAATTTACAACATTGCTCAATCTAAAAAAGATTTTAATAATAGTCAGTTGCAAACAGAATTCATTTTAAAACAATCTTCAGAAACATTTAATAATTTTAATATTGAACAAATTAATAAATATTCTCAAAAAGATACGAAAAATGAAATTTATGATATAAATGAAAATTTTGTAAATAAATGTCTTCAATATCAAAATAATGTACAATTAGAAGAAATTAAAATGGAAAGAAACAAATATAATTTCGAAAATCAAGATAAAAAAGAACAAATTTTGTATTTAAAAGAAAATCAAAATCTTGAAAATAATAGTGCTAACTTAGAAAATAATTTTGATAAAACACAGCTGTCACAGCAATATGTACAAGCTTTGGAGAATAAACGCGCCAAAAAGCGACAGCTATATGCGCGGAATTTTGAAAATAATCGCGCTAAAATGCGACGTCTATACGCACAGAATTTAGAATATAATCGCGCTAAAAAGCGACAGCGATATGCACAAGATTTAGAAAATAATCGCGATAAAAAGCGACAGCAATATTCAAAAAATTTGAAAAATAAACAAGATTTACAAAATAATTGTGTTAAAAAGGAAAATCAACATAACCAAGAATCTAAAATAAGCACAAAATCTGTATCTACAATAACAAATTTCAATTTTGCAACAAAAATTGTTAAAAAATATAAAAAAATTCTATCGAAAAACTCTATAAAATTTCGTCATTCTACAGAAATAATTATAAAAAATATTACAGAGAAACTCAATATTAAAGATCATATTGAGAAACGACTAAAAGCCGAAAAAATCGTACGTTGGTGCATGTGTATTAAAAATAATCTTCATCGAATTCTTTGGTAATAGATACGAAAGGACGAGTTGTGAATATATTACCGTTACAAGAAGAATCATTAGCAAAATCTTGGTTGTGCAATAGTTCATGTAAAACTAATTCGTTTTTAATTGATCGCTATCAAAAGTTTCTGCAAACTATAAATAACTGTACTTTAAAGAATGTACCAGAATTGATACAAAATATTCATAAATGTACTATGAAAACCACAAATGAGAAATTGGGTCATACGCGTAGCTGTCATATTGATTTAACACTTTGTAAAGGAATGTTTCTTCCAGTTCAATTATTATCGCCTCATTTTCCAAAAGTAAGATATATTAAGCATTTAATTTATCATATGACAGCTTTTTATCGAAAGATGAAAAATCTCGATAAAGCATTAACTCATGCTGATTTAAATGCATTGAATGAAATTGTGACTTGTCCACAAGAAAAAACAGATATGTACAAACATCAACAGACAGATACAATTCTGAGTGATGATGATATTTTTTCTAAATATCATGAAGCATTTAAAGCTTTAACTAAACGTTCTGAAGACACACCACGGTATATTTGCGTATCATGTGAAAAATTGTGTTATAAAAGAAGTTTATCTAAAATTATTAATATTCAAACACAAATAGACAATAAAATTTGGAGAGATTTAATGGCACATATTCAACAAAAAAAAATTAATTAGTAGAATATATATGTAATTATTGTGCAGGCAAATTTCATAAAGGTTTATTACCTGCATATTGCATCTTGAATAATCTCATCACAGATGTTGTGCCCGAAGTAATATTATCTCTTAACACATTTGAAAAAATTCTTATACAAAGAGCTAAAGCATTTCAAACTGTTCTCAAAATGGAAACTGTTATGAATAGAAAGTTGCCTCAAAGGCAAATGATACAAAAAATTAAAGGTAGAACGTTTCATTTACCACTTCCGTTACAGGAGACATTGAATAAATTATGTGATAATACTGATCCAATAAATATTAATCATGAATTTTATATATATTAGTTAGAGGTATTCCGACAAAATCAAAGATTATTTGGGAAGAGATGGTTAATGTTAAAAAAGTATTTGATGCTTTAACGTGGTTAAAGCACAACAATGCTATATACTCTCACATTATATTGCCAAATAATCACGATGAGTTAGATTTGGAAAAGTTAGAAAATTTAGTATTCCAAGTGGAAGAGACAGAAAATGATACAGAAAATGATACAGAAGCAATATTGAATGACAACTATGAATTATTAAATAATTCGATAAAAGAGACAAAAAATGATATAGAAGATTTATTAGAATGTCAACAAAAAGCAATGTTAACTCAAGTTATTGATGAAAATGATGGCTATTACGAACAATATACTATCTATCCCTTATATGAAAAAAAAAGCAAATAAAACTTCGACAAGTTTATATCACATGTTAAAAATTCAGGATCTGCCTTTAGATAATCGTGAAAAATGTTTCGATTTACTATGTTTTTCAGATATATACCCTTTTGTTATTAATGGACAACATGAGACTAGACCAGTCAAACTACATAATCATGAATTTATTAAATGTCGGTTGACATCTAAACATCCACAATATAGATTAAATCAACAATATTTATTTTATTTATTAAACGACGCAAATATGCGTCAATTAAGTCGTGGAATTTTTCATAAAATGAATGTAACTAATCCGCGAGTTCGTTATACAGCTGCAGAATATTTAGACGCAATGTCGAAAGAATTGTTGGAATCTAATCTGAGTACAATATTTTCGACACTTCGAAATACGGAGCAATATTGGCGTAAACCGAGAAGTGATTTAAATTGTATGACGCAGCATTATGGACCTGCGACATGGTTTTTAACACTAAGTCCGAGTGAATGGTTATGGGAAGATTTAGGTGAATATATTCGTGAAGTAAGGATTGCATGACACTTCCTTATGCGTTAGCGTACTTGTTGCTAGAGATCCTGTATCAACATCTAGGTTTCTCGATAATAAATTTCGAGCAATGCTTGATTTTATTAACTCTAAAGATCATCCAATTGGAGAAGTAACGCACTATTTTTGGCGACGAGAATATCAAGGTAGAGGTATACAACATTTCCACTTATTAATTTGGATTAAAAATGCACCTATTTTTGGTGAATCTACTATTGAAGAAGTCTCCAAATTTATCTTACAACATATAAGTTGCAAAATGCCAGATGAAAATATTTCGCCATTATTGTACAGACGTGTTAAAACGCATCAGCAACATATACATAACGATTATTGTCTTCGCTCTAAAAAAGTAGGACGTAAAGTTACTCGTCGGTGTCGTTTTGGATTTCCTCGACCCGTTACTGAAACTTTGAATATGAGAGATGTGGCAACTTCGATAGCCGGTAGAAAACAATTGAAACATAAAAGTAGACTTTATGATCTTCCTCAAACGGATAATGAAGTTAATATAAATGATTATAATCCTGTTCTTCTTACTGCATGGGAAGGTAATATGGATATACAATTTATTGGTGAAAAATCATCGCTGCTTACCTGGTACATTACTAAATATATTAATAAAGCGGGAAAAAGTGAACTGTCCGATACTATCCTTAATAAGAATGGTAATAAATCATTAGCGAGTTATCTTTGGAATATTGCTTTGCGATTTACAAATAATAGAGAATGTGGAGCTCTTGAAGCTGCTGATACATTGTTAGGTATTTCTTTATATGACACTGATCGAAATACAACTATCAAATGGTTAGACGTTAATCAAATACGATATAGAAAATTAAAAAGCTCCAAAGAAATTGAAGCTCTTGATGCTGAATCTACAGATATATTTTATCCATCTATGATAGATAATCATTATCCACAAAGACCAAACGAATTAGAAAATATGTCTCTTTATGAATTTGCACAGTGGTACGATATTTCGAAAATCGAACCGAAAAATGAAGATATTGAATATTATAAAATGAGTAATGGTTATTATCTTAAACGGCGACAACGTGGATATCTTATAAATCATTATAAATGTGATGTTAATACTCAGCCGGAAAATTATTTCTTTGCATTATTGCTTATGTTTAAACCATGGCGAAAATTAGAGGATCTTAGAAATGAATGCGATACTTATGCTGAATCATTTCATAAAGTAAAACTGCATCTTGTAGAAGCATTGCAATATCATGAAAAATTAGAAGAATTGCAAAAAGCATTTGAAACTGCAAAACAATTAGTTGAACAATATCTAGATGACAATTTAAAAAAACAACAGTCTCAGGATGATCCCGAAAATCCAATTGGTGTTCAAAATATAGAGGCTGGTGAAGCAATGCAAGATTTTAAAGAGCTTGGTGAAAAAGAAATTCGAGAAATTGATGTATCTGAAATGATAGAAAAATTAAATATGGATCAAAAACGAGTATTCAATAAAGTTATTAATACTATAGAATCTGATAAATCGATATTACGATTATATGTTACCGAAGAAGGTGGTACTGGAAAAAGTTTCTTAATCAAGACTATTAAGTGTTGGATAAAACAAAATCTCAACAAAGATACTGCTGTAGCAGCACCTACTGGTATTGCAGCATTTAATGTAGATGGTTTGACAGTTCATAGATTGCTTCAATTACCCGTTGAACATGGTCAAACTCCTAAGTATAAACAACTATCTGATCATGTATTGAAACTTTTACGAGCAAATCTTAAAGATGTTATTCTTTTTGTAATTGATGAAGTGTCAATGATATCTAATTTGACTTTAATGTATATACATCTTCGATTGTCTGGCATATTTGACACTAGTGATTGCGATGATGGTTGGTTTGGTCAAAAGCATATTCTTTTATTCGGAGACTTACTTCAATTACCTCCCGTACACGAAGAGCCTATCTTTATGCATTTATCAAATGAAAAAGTTGCCAAACATCTTGGTTCTTTAAGTGCTGTTAATTTATGGACTACTTTATTTGACTACGAAGAATTGACAATTAATATGCGTCAGCAAGGAGATAATTCTTATCGTGAGTTATTATCGCGAATCCGTATTGGTTTAGTGACAAATTCTGATTGTAAAATTTTAGAAAGCAGAAAAGTATCTTTAAAGGGTGAGTCTTTCGAATCTAGATTAAATGAGTTATGTAATTTTATTAATAATTTATCATCGGACACTGTTTGTTTATTGCCTACTTGTAATATGTGCGATGTTCTTAATGATGCAATGTTAAGTCGTATTCCAAAGAAATATTATTAATTGCTGAAGACACGATTAACTGTGTTCCATATTTAAAAAAGAAAGCATTAAAAGTATTGTCAAATAACGATGATGATAATTCAAAAACAACTGGACTTTCAAAACAAATTAAAATTAAAATTGGAGCAAAAGTTATGATTCGACGTAATATCGATGCTAGGATCGTTTAGGACTTATAAATGGTACAATTGCTAAAGTAATTTCAATTGTACAAGATACATCTACTGATTATGTAGAAAAGGTTAAACTTCTTTTACCATCAGGTTCAGAATATGAAATTGAAAGAGTAAGTGTTAAATTTGAAGTGGTAGATAGAGTGTATGTTATTAGAAAACAATTTCCATTATCTCTGAGTTATGGTATTACTATTCATAAAAGCCAAGGATTGAGTTTGCGAAGTGCAATTATGGACATCGGTAACTCTGTATTTAGTTATGGTCAAATTTATGTTGCATTATCGCGAGTAACATCTCTAGAAGGGTTACATTTAATTAATTATCATCAGTAATAGCTAGTGAAAAAGCTATTATTGAATATAATCGTTTAAAACAGATACACAATCAAAATGCAGAAATGATTACCATGACAAAAGAACGCTATCGCAAAGTAAAAGATGTTTTATGGGCGTTACCAAAAATAATTACTTCTGTTCAAAAATTAAGTTCAGATCAAACAGTTCGACGAAATACTGCTTAGATCATACGTGGTTTCCAAAATATAGACAAAGTTTCATGCTATGCAAATGCAGTATTACAATGTTTATTACATTTAAATGTCATTAGGCAACAATTATTAAATTGCGATAAATCAGATGTTTTACGTATATTAATGCATCGATATGAATATGGATTATCTAATTTAAATACATACGCAATACGGCAATATTTAGGAGAATATTTTTCGAACACCGTGAGACAAAATGCATTGCATTTTTTTACAACTCTTTGCAAAAAATATGATTTTATTAGAAATTTGATAGAACATCAAGTTACTTCTACTAAACGATGCAAAACTTGTGGTAATATTAAAATTACTGTTGATAAGAATATTACTATTTCAATTCCAATTAATAATTTGAAAAACAAAAGTTATAATCTCAATGATTTATTAAATGTTGCGTTTTCACACTGGAATGAATCATATAATGAATCATGTGAACATTGTACTGAAAATGATATAATATTTAAAAATGAAATAACATTGGCAAGAGAGATAGTTGTAATTCATTTAACAGTATTTTCACATAATGATAAATTAATGAAAGCAACACAAAAATTAAATCTATGTGCTGTTCCAACAACTAAAGTATTAATAGCTGGACAGTTATATAAGACGATGAATGCTATATTTCATCAATACACGGTTCGTGTATTGATAAAGATCATTATATAAGTATGTGTAGAGAAGGAGTATCTAACATTTGGGTCAAAGTTAATGATGTGCTAGTTAAAAAAAGACAGTGGCCTAGAGGTGCTAAAAATGTTCATATAATATTTTTACAAAAGATGGTTAATAAATAATATATATGTATAGCATATAAAATTATAAAATTTGTAAAATAAATAAGCAATTTTATATTAAACTTTTTTAAATATAATAAATTTATATTTCTGACATATTGGTTTGTAATTATTCGTTATTTTTACAAAAGAGTAAACAAAGAAATTTAAAGGATTTGTAGAATTTATTGTAAGCAAAGAGGATCGTCGTATTCTGATGAAATATGACGGGGATGATGGCGGGTTCTTTACTTTCTTATTTTAAATGATAATAAATATTATATACTACAAAAAAAGAATGATATCCATAAAAAAATTACCTTTTTTAAAAAAAAGGTAAAAAAAGGGCGCCAAGTTTACGCGTTACGTGTAAGTGTTATAGAAAAAATATATAAAACTTATGTTGTAAAATTAATAGTTCAAAAAAAAAATGATATCAAAAAGTTGCGCCAAATAAATAAAAATCCACAAAAAAATTACCTTTTTTAAAAAAAAGGTAAAAAAAGGGTGTCAAGTTTACGCGTTACGTGTAAAAGTGTTATAGAAAAAATATATAAAACTTATGTTGTAAAATTAATAGTTCAAAAAAAAATGATATCAAAAAGTTGCGCCAAATAAATAAAAATTTGTAAAAAAAATTGAAAATTAGAAACTTATGCGAAAATTAAAAAATTAAAACAAAATAAAAAAATTTTTTAAAATTTTAGTTAAAAAAACTTGGCGCTGCTAAATTAAACAATATGCTAATAATGTTAACGTACTCTGTACATTTTTGTTCCAATTTATTTTTTATTAATATTCCAGTTATTATGATGATGTAATTTTTCAAGTAAATTAATTATTTGTTATTAAAGTAATGTTTATATAGAATTAATCTTATTTGTTTCAATTTTAAGATATATCTATTGCAATAACTAATTAAACGCTATGCTAATGAACGAACTCCGTACATTTACATTAAAAATATTTTTGTACTCTTAAATTAAATAAATTATTTAGTAGTTTATGATACATTGTAGTAATTATTTTTTGCAGCAAATTAATTATTTGTTACGTTAAGATATATTGCCATAAATTAATTATTTGTTACTTTAAGATATATTATAGATAAGATGCATGCAGTTATTTTGAAATTTAGCAGCGCCAAGTTTTTTTAACTAAAATTTAAAAAAAATTTTTTATTTTGTTTTAATTTTTTAATTTTCGCATAAGTTTCTAATTTTCAATTTTTTTTACAAATTTTTATTTATTTGGCGCAACTTTTTGATATCATTTTTTTTTGAACTATTAATTTTACAACATAAGTTTTATATATTTTTTCTATAACATTTTTACACGTAACGCGTAAACTTGGCGCCCTTTTTTACCTTTTTTTTAAAAAAGATAATTTTTTTATGGATTAATTTTACAACATAAGTTTTATATATTTTTTCTATAACACTTTTACACGTAACGCGTAAACTTGGCGCCCTTTTTTTAAAAAAGGTAATTTTTTATGGTAAAAAGAACTTAGAAAATAAACGTGCACAAAAACGATATCGATATAAACAGAACTTAGAAAATAAACGCGCTAAACAGCGCGATCGATATGAAAAGAACTTAGAAAATAAATGTGCTCAAAAACGATATCGATATAAATACGATTTAGAAAATAAACGTGTTCAAGAGCGATATCGATATAAACAGAACTTGGAAAATGAACGCGCTCAAATGCGATATCGGTATAAACATGACTTAGAAAATAAACGCGCACAAAAGCGTATGCGTTATTTAAAAAACTTGCAGCGCGAACGAGATAGACAAAAAAAGTTAGATCCTAATCACAAATGGCTGTATAACAAGCAATATTATCAGAGAAAAAGTACAAAATCTACACTTGAAATAAAAAATTTCAATATTGCCAAAAAAATCACTAAAAAGTATGAGAAATTCTGGTCGAAAAACACCATAAGACTTCGTCAATCTTCAGAAATATTTATAAAAAATATTATTGAAAACTCAGTATTAAAGGTCATATTGAGAAATGATTGAAAGCCGAAAGAATCGTACGTTGGTGCATGTGTATTAAAAATAATCATATTCGCAATATATATAAAATGTTAGCTTTGATTAAAAAAAAAGCAGAAGTGAACTTGACCCTTGTCGCAAAATGTTCTACAATTGAAGATAAATTAGATGCATTATGTGGCAAATCTAGACATACAGCCTCGTCTGAAAATTATTTCATTGATTCTACATATCATAATGTTACTTCATCGGAACCTTTGAATACGAAAGAAGAAGTTCTGAATATATTACCATTAATAAAAAATGTAACTTCATCTAAACCATTACCTTTGGTAATGAATACGAAAGGACAAATTGTGAATATATTACCGTTAGTACAATTACAAGCAAAAAAATCGTGACTGTGCAATACTTCATGTAAAATTGACAATCCATTTTTAATTGATCATTATCAGAAGTTCCTCGAAACCGTAAATACATGTACTTTAAAGAATGTACCAAAATTGATACAAAGTATTCATGAATGTACTATGAAAACTTCAAATGAGAAATTGGGCCATACGCGTAGCTGCCATATTGATTTAACAATTTGCAAAGGAATGTTTCTTCCAATTCAATTATTATCGCCTCATTTTCCACAAGTCAGAATTATTAAGCGTTTAATTTATCAACTTACAAATTTTTATCGGAAGATGGAAAATCTAGATAAGGCATTAACTCATGCTGATTTGAACACATTGAATGAAATGGTAACTTCTGCAGAAGAAAAAGTAGATATGTACAAGCATCAACAGACAGATACAATTTTGAGCGATGATGATATTATTTTTAAATATCATAAAGCGTTTAAAGCTTTGATTAAACGTTCAACAGACACACCACGGCATATTTGCGTATCTTGTGAGAAATTATGTTATAAAAAAAATGTTTCTAAAGTCAATAGTTTTCAAGCACAAATAGACATTCGAATTTGAAGAGATTTAATGACACACGTACAAGAAAAAATTAATGCGGAATATATATGTAATTATTGTGCAGGCAAATTTCGTAAAGGCCTAATGCCTTCATATTGCATCTTGAATAATCTTTTCACACATAATGTGCCCGAAGTAATATCATCTCTTAACACATTTGAGAAAATTTTTATACAGAGAGCTAAAGCGTTTCAAACTGTCCTCAAAATGGGAACAGTTATTAATAAAAAATTGCCTCAAAGGCAAATGATACAAAAAGTTAAAGGCAGAACATTTCATTTGCCACTTCCGTTACAGGAGACATTCAATAAATTATGTCATGATACTGACCCAATAAATAATAATCACGAATTAGATATTTTAGTTAGAGGTATTCCGACAAAATCAAAGATTATTTGGGAAGAGATAGTTGATGTTAAAAAAGTATTTGACGCTTTAACGTGGTTAAAGCACAATAATGCTTTATACTCTCATATTATATTGCCAAATAATCACAATGATATAAATTTGGCAAAATTAAAAAATTTAGAATTCCACATGGAAGAGACAGGAAATAATGCCGAAGCAACATTGGATGAAGAGGCTGAATTATTAAATGATCCGATAGAAGAGATAAAAATTGATAAAGAAGTTATATTAGAGGGTCAACAGAAAGCAATATTAACTCAAGTTATTGATGATAATGATGGCTATTACGAACAATATACTATCTATCCCTTATATGAAAAGAAAGTAAATAAAACTTCGACAGCCTTTACCAAATGTTAAAAATTCAGGACTTGCCTTTGGATAATCGTGAACAATATTTAGATTTAATGTGTTTTCCAGATTTATATCCTTTAGGTATCAATGGACAACATGAGACTAGACAAATCAAACTTTTTGATCATGAATTTATTAAATGTCGTTTGACATATAAACATCCACAATACAGATTGAATCAACAATACTTATTTTATTTATTGAACGATGCAAATATGCGTCAATTAAGTCGCGGAATTTTTCATAAAATGAATGTAACTAATCCGCGAGTTCGTTATACAGCAGCAGAATATTTAGATGCAATGTCGAAAGAATTGTTGGAATCTAATCTCAGTACAATTTTTTCGACACTTCGAAATACAGAGCAATATTGGCGTAAGCCGAGAAATGATTTAAATTGTATGACGCAGCATTATGGGCCTGCGACATGGTTTTTAACGCTAAGTCCGAGTGAGTGGTTATGGGAAGATTTAGGTGAATATATTCGCGAAGTAAATGGATGGCACGACACTTCGTTAAGTGTTAGCGTACTTGTTGCTAAAGATCCTGTAAACATCGAGATTCCTCGATAATAAATTTCAGGCAATGCTTGATTTTATTAGTTCCAAAGATCATCCTATTGGAGAAGTGACGCATTATTTCTGGCGTCGAGAATACCAAGGTAGAGGTATACAACATTTTCACTTATTAATTTGGATTAAGAATGTGCCAATTTTCGGTGAATCTACTATTGAAGTCTCCAAATTTATTTTAAAACATATAAGCTGCAAAATGCCGGATCAAAATATTTCGCCATTATTGTACAGGTGTATTAATACGCATCAGCGACATATACATAATAATTATTGTCTTCGCTCTAAAAAAGTAGGACGTAAAGTTATTCGTCGGTGTCGTTTTGGATTTCCTCGTCCCGTTACTGAAACTTTGAATATGAGAGATGTGGCAACTACGATAGCCGGTAGAAAACACTTGAAACATAAAAGTAGACTTTATGATCTTCCTCGAATGGATAATGAAGTTAATATAAATGATTATAATCCTGTTCTTCTTACTGCATGGGAAGGTAATATGGATATACAATTTATTGGTGAAAAATCATCGCTGCTTACCTGGTACGTTACTAAATATCTGAATGAAGCGGGAAAAACTGAGTTGTCTGATACTACCCTTGATAGTAAGAATAATAAAAAGAAATCATTAGCGAGTTTTCTTTGGAATATTGCTTTGCGATTTACAAATAATAGAGAATGTGGAGCTCTCGAAGCTGCTGATACATTGTTGGGTATTCCTTTATACGGAACTGATCGAAATACAATTATTAGATGGTTAGATGTTAATCAGATACGATATCGAAAATTAAAAAGTCGCAAAGAAATTGAAGCCCTTGATGCTGAATCTACTGATATATTTTATCCATCTTTGATAGATAATCATTATCTATATAGACCAAACGAGCTAGAAAATGTCTCTTTACGAGTTTGCACAGTGGTATGATATCTCGAAGATAAAACCGCAATATGAGGATATTGAATATTATAAAATAAATAATGGTTACTATCTTAAACGGCGACAACGTGGATATCTTGTTAATCATTATAGATATAATGTTAATACACAGCAGGAAAATTTCTTTTCATTGTTGCTTATGTTTAAACCATGGCGAAAATTAGAGGATCTTAGAAATGAATGCGATACTTATGGTGAATCTTTTCACAAGGTAAAACTGCATCTTGTAGAAGCATTACAATATCATGAAAGATTAGAAGAATTGCAAAAAGCATTTGAAACTGCAAGACAATTAATTCAGCAATGTCTAGATGACGACTTACAAGAACAGCAGTTTTAGGATGATCCTGAAAATCCGATAGGTGTTCAAAATATTGAAGCTGGTGAAGCAATGCAAGATTTTAAAGATCTTGGTAATAAAGTAATTCGAGAAATTGATGTATCTGAAATGATAGCAAAATTAAATACGGATCAAAAACGAGTATTCGATAAAGTTATCAATACTGTAGAGTCGGATAAATCAATATTACGATTATATGTTAGCGGAGAAGGTGGTACTGGAAAAAGTTTCTTAATCAAGGCTATTAAATGCTGGATAAAACAAAATCTGAACAAAGATACTGCTGTAGCAGCACCTACTGGTATAGCAGCATTTAATATAGATGGTTTGACAGTGCATAGATTGCTTCAATTACCCGTTGAACATGGTCATACTCCTAAGTATAAACAACTATCTAATCATGTATTAATAGTTTTACGAGCAGATCATAAAGATGTTATTCTTTTTGTAATTGATGAAGTGTCAATGATATCTAATTTGACTTTAATGTATATACATCTTCGATTGTCTGAAATATTTGACACTAGTGATTGCGATGACGGTTGGTTTGGTCGAAAGCACATTCTTTTATTCAGAGACTTGCTTCAATTACCTCCTGTACACGAAGATCCTATTTTTGTACGCTTATTAGATGAAAAAGTTGCTAAATATCTTGGTTCTTTAAGTGCTGTTAATTTATGGACTACTTTATTTGACTACGATGAATTGACAATCAATATGCGCCAACAAGGAGATGACTCTTATCGTGATTTATTGTCGAGAATTCGTATTGGTTTATTAATAAAATCTGATTGTAAGATCCTCGAAAGTAAAAAAATACCTTTCAAAGGTGATTCTTTTGAATCTAGATTAAATGAGTTTTGTAATTATATTAATAATTTACCATCGGACACTGTTTGTTTATTGCCTACTTGTAATATGTGTGATGTTCTTAATGAAGCAATGTTAAGTCGCATTATTTCCAAAGAAATATTATTAATTGCTGAAGACACGATTGAATGTATTCCGTATATAAAAAAGAAAGTATTAAAAGTATTATCAAATAACGATGATGATAATTCTAGAACAGCTGGACTTTCAAAACAAATCACAATTAAAATTGGAGCAAAAGTTATGATTCGACGTAATATCGATGCTAGTTTGGGTCTTGTAAACGGTACAATTGCTAAAGTGATTTCAGTTGTACAAGATACATCTACTGATTACGTAGAAAAGATTAAACTTCTTCTACCATCAGGTTCAGAATATGCAATTGAAAGAGTAAGTGTTAAATTTGAGGTGATGGATAGAGCGTATGTTATCAGAAAACAATTTCCATTATCTCTGAGTTACGGCACTATTCATAAAAGCCAAGAATTGAGTTTGCAAAGTGCGATTATGGATATCGGTAATTCTGTATTTAGTTGTGGTCAAATTTATGTTGCATTGTCGCGAGTAACATCTCTAGAAGAATTACATTTAATTAATTACGATCCTTCATCAGTAATAGCTAGCGAAGAAGCTATTATTGAATATAATCGTCTAAAACAGATACACAATCCAAAAGCAGAAATGATTACCACGTCAAAAGAACGCTATCGCAAAGTGAAAGATGTTTTATGGGCGTTGCCAAAAGTAGTTGCTTCTGTTCAAAAATCAAGTTCAAATCGAACAGTTCGACAAAGTACTGTTTGGGTCATACATGGTTTCCAAAATACATACAAAGTTTCATGCTATGCAAATGCATAGTATTGCAATGTTTATTGCATTTAAATGTTATTAGGCAGCAGTTGTTTAATTGCGATATATCAGATGTTATACGTATATTAATGCATCAATATGAAAATGGAATGCGTAATCTAAATACATATGCAATACGGCAATGTTTAGGAGAATATTTTTCGAACACCGCAAAACGAAATGCATCTGATTTTCTGACAACTCTTTGCCAAAAATATGATTGTATAAGAAATTTGATAGAACATCAAGTAACTTCTACTAAACGATGCAAAACTTGTGATAATACAAAAATTAGTGTTGATAATAATATTGCTATTTCCTGTTAATAATTTGAAGAAGAAAAGTTATAATCTAAATGACTTATTAAATGTTACGTTTTCACATTGGTATCAATCACACAATGAATCATGTGAACATTGTACTGGAAATGATATAATATTTAAAAATGAAATAACATTGACAAGAGAAATAGTTGTTATTCATTTAATATTATTTTCGTCACAGAATGATAAATTAATCAAAGCAGCACACAAATTTAACTTGTGTGCTGTCCCAGCAACTAAAGTATTAGTAGCTGGACAATTGTATAAGACGATGAATGCTATACTTCATCATGGATCATTTATTGATGAAGGTCATTATATAAGTATATGTAGAGAAGGAGTATCTAATATTTGGGTCGAAGTTGATGATGCACAAGTTAAAAAAAGGCAGTGGCCTAGAGATGCTAAAGATGTTTATATAATATTTTTACAAAAGATGGCTAATAAATAATTTATATTGGATGTTATAAAATAAAGAAACAGTTAACAAATTCTTCTAAAAATTCTCTAAAAATACATATTTCTAATATCAAACTTACTTCTGATTAATATTTAATCATTTTATAATTGTATTTCAATCAGTTCAATATAAAAATGTCTCGTAATGTCTCAGTAACTTCATGAACAATGTTTCATATTCTGCATTATTCGTGAACAGCGAAGAAATATTTAGATAAATCGCAAATAATTTGTCTTTATTACCTTTACTTTTAAAAATTGAATTATATAACTCACTTTTTCGCTTTATAAACTAGATAAGCACCAACAATTATTCATCATTGGATTTAGAAGCATATATTGTCAATAATAAGTGTATTAATGACACATTGATTTGTAATTATCCATTATTTTTACAATAACAGTAGCAATGAAGTTTGAAAGATTTGGATATCTATAATAAGCAAAGATGACCGTCATATTTTGATGGAATATGACGGGGGTGGTGGCGGGTTCTTTGCTATTTATTTAAAGATTTATTTAAAGATGTTTAACATATACTACAAAAAAGAATGATATAATCCCTAAAAACTTATCTTTTTAAAAAAGGTAAAAAAAAGGCGCCAAGTACACGCGCCAGTTGTGAAGAACTGTTATTTGTATTTATAAAGTAGTGTTATTTTAACTGTAAAAAACTACCGTAGAAAATTCTTCTACAAATTATTTTAATATTGTATAAAATTTTTATATTGATATTGTGTAAAATACCTACAAAAATAATGATATCAAAAAATTGCGCCAACTGCAAATAAAAACTTATAAAAATATTTTAATCAAAAAAGTTGTACAAAATATGTAGTTCTAATTTCCTACAAAAATAATGATATTAAGAAATTGCGCCAATGAATAAAAATTTATGCTATAAAATGTATTTCTTTTATTATTTCCAATGTCATTGAAAGGATTAAAACTAAAGTGACGAACAAAAACTTGGCGTGCCCGGGTCGGGGCATTAAAATCTGACATGCAATGAACTGTATATGCATTAACAAATATAAATAAAATTAGCTTCAATTATCTGTATATAATTAAAATAAAATAAATAAAATTTATTAAAAATACACACTGTCTTAACATAAAACGTTAAATATAAACAAATTATTTACAATTCTAAAATTTATTTTAAGAATATATTTACAAACCTAACAAATAAAGTGTAAAGAAAGTATAAAAATATAAGAGAAGAATAGCATAATTATATCGTACAATGGTATATTTTTAAACACAAAATCTTATTTATTATTCCATAAATCAATTTTAGATTAATTTTTAAACAATCTTATTAAAAATTTATATAATTTTAATGCCCCGACCCGGGCACGCCAAGTTTTTGTTCGTCACTTTAGTTTTAATCCTTTCAATGACATTGGAAATAATAAAAGAAATAAATTTTATAGCATAAATTTTTATTCATTGGCGCAATTTCTTAATATCATTATTTTTGTAGGAAATTAGAACTACATATTTTGTACAACTTTTTTGATTAAAATATTTTTATAAGTTTTTATTTGCAGTTGGCGCAATTTTTTGATATCATTATTTTTGTAGGTATTTTACACAATATCAATATAAAAATTTTATACAATATTAAAATAATTTGTAGAAGAATTTTCTATGGTAGTTTTTTACAGTAGTTTTTTACAGTTAAAATAATAAATATGTACATTTAAAAGAGAAGGTTCAAACAAGTGATGATATCAATAATAAATATTATAGTCCCGAAATTGCAGAATATGTTACGTACAAACTGATGCCATTTGTGCCAATGTGGTCGAGTATTTTATTGTCACAAATTGTACCTAATGTGGCTAGATTAAGTAATGCGTATGCAGAAAGTTACTTCAATGTAGTAAAAAACGAAATTTTACAAGGACAGGTAAATTTAAAAATTGGTCGATTTATTAATAAAATGAAAAACTACAAATGTAGCCTAATTGCCGAAGCAATGATTAAAGTTCCAATTAAAAGTCGTCAGAAGAAGAAACGTCTATATCCTGTAAGTCCGATAAATCCGTTTGTGAGAGAGATGTGGCAACGTCGTAAAAAGGCAAAATATAGTCTAATGGAAGGACGTCAACTATCTCAAATAGCAAAAAATGTGAGTCGGCGTCTCATACACCTGTATGTGATTTCGAAAAAGAACATAGACAAATTCTTATGCAGCAGAGTAACGGCTCGACGCACAATTGTGCTTTGAATAATGGTTTATTTCTAGACATCCAATATTATATGCAAGACACAGAATGTAATATAACTGTTGGATGTTATTTCACTAACAGGAGTACGCCTATACTATCGGACAAAGAATTTTGCTTATTTTCAGAACAATTCAAAACGTTAAAGCCAGAACAATGGATTGATGGAACAGTCATAGATTGCTTTGTTGTTTCTCAAATAAATGGCTGGAAAAATATTGCATACATGCCAACAGATCATACATCAATTATATTAGGCGATTATTGTGATAGGGAACCACATAAAAATTGGCTAATGTATATCACAAAAGAGGAAATTCACGGCAAGATGTTATTATCATATCTATATCGGTCGCACTGGAGATTATTGGTAGTCGACATCGACGAAAGAACCATTATTATACTGGATCCTTATAAATGTGGTAAAGATGACAAAAGAGCGGAAGACTCATTCAAGAGATTCTTAGAAGCTTGTCCCAAAACATCCTTGAACACATTACAAGGAATTGATTTCAAGCGAAAGAAGATGTTTAATGATCGTCCGTTCCAAAAAGCTAGCGATGGAAATAATTGCGGAGTGTACATTTTGCATTACATAAAGTGCATTGCCGAAAATCAAAATTTTGGTACATCGTTAGAACCGAAAATTGTTCGACGGGAAATTGCAGAAACTTTGCTAAATATGTCATCTAATATAAAAGACAAATGCCTGTTCTACTTTAATATGAAGAAAAGAAATTTAGTTATGTGCAGTTTATGTAGGCGTTGGGCACATCCACAGTGCATTGGAAAAACTGATGAACAAAAAAGCATGGAGAAATGGGCAGATCCTAATGTAAGATACACCTGCAATTTGTGTAAATTCAGCATCAGAAACTGGATGAAAAATAAAGAATACTACAACAAATAAATATACTGTAACTTTTATTCCTCCTGCTTATCTGTCTAAATAAGAAAAATTTTTAATTTAAACATTTTAGCGTTTAGTTAATTTAAAATAATAATTTGAACAAATTAATTTTTATTCAATGCAAATTATTGCTTAACATTCGTTACTACGGTTCATTTTGGGAATTCATTCCACAGATATTTCGGGCATACATGTATATTGAAAAATTTCTCTTAATATTCAATGTAGAAAAATGTTCGCGGGGGGGGGGGGGGAGATCGTAGAATCGAGGGGATCGGCCCCTGCGTTAATAATTTAAAAGATAAACGAGAGGGTGCCGGAATCCGTTCAGATTTGAACGCGAAGACGATAGGTTGCGCGAATCCGAAGATCCGCTGAAGGATCAGTGAAGGAAGAGAAAATGTGAACTGTCGTGTCGTCTATAGTGAACATTTATTTTATAACAATTCACAAGCTGGCGCGAGCGACGATCCGTATCAATCTAGCGAACGGAGATCTTCTGGTCCGTCCCTTAGAAAGCGGCCTTTAGGCGAGTCGGATATCTTGAAGATCGGAGATCTTGATCGCGGCCGACGGAAATCTTGAGCGCGAGGCCAAGAACGGTCGCGAAGGAGATACGATCATCAGCTCGCGAATATATCAAAAATTAATGAATAATTAGATTAATTATTCGATTACTCGCTGCTTATGTTGCGCGAATACTTTGTACTGTCACAATTATAACGAAATCACTGACGTGCTACGAGGCGAGACGGCAAGTCCGTAAACCGAGATTCACTTGTGTCGCAGCGATCACGACGCGATCGCTCGAGAGAAAAAATACATCGTTTCACGCAGGAATCGATGATTCATTAAACACACGACACAAGCTTCACACGACAAGAGAAAAGACGACCCGAGCAAAGAACGACACGAAAAATGGTCGAACAGATTGAAAGAATTACCGGCCACACGCCGATCGATCAGGTGAATCTCACGGTTCGAGCGTTACGTTGAGACTGACGGCTTCGGTTGCCGTGCCTTGGAATCCGGAAGACTCTCTTATTCATATATATGTATATATATCGCGGAATGTGGCGCGATCCTCGTGTTTTCGTCTTTTCGGACAATAGAGCTGGTAATCGATCGCGTGTCGAACACGTGCCGTTCGGCGCTCTGACGAAAAGAAAAAGCGCGTGACGCGGTTCTCGGCGCGTGATCGCGACCCGACACCGATCTTATGTGTTTGCCCGGAATGCGAGAAGTTCGATTAAGTCGATAATATCTAAAATCGTGTTTGACTTTCAAACAAAAAAGAATAATGATACTTTTATTATATAATATGTAAATCTATTGAATCAATTAAAAATTCCATTGGCTTAGCCGCTTTTTACATATGACAATCGTGTCTTACAATTAGCTCAACCAAATGCTTCAAAGTATAGAGGTGCTCTTGGTCTTGCTGCTCGTGCCGCGGGCGCTTAAACTTGGCACGTGACACTGCCTTTCGGAGTATAATAATAATTAATCAACTATTATTTTCTATTCTGAGACATGCCAAAAAGCACATGTATAAACGTGTTATTATTTATTGGCACAAACCGTTAATATAGTCAGTAAGAATTTTTATCCGCATTATCATGTTCCTGCGTTTAGACTTTGGCGAATACGGACGACTTCCGGGGCCTAATATTTCATCAACTAATTTTTTTCTAGTTTGGAATATGCGAGAGAGTACACACGTGTCATTATTTGTTGGCTCAAACCGCTAATATTGTCAGAAAGAATTTTTATCCGCATTATCATGTACCTGCGTTTAGACTTTGGCGAATACGGACGACTTCCGAGGCCTAATATTTCATCAACTATTTTTTTTCTAGTTTGGAATATGCGAGAGAGTATACACGTGTCATTATTTGTTAGCTCAAACCGCTAATATTGTCAGTAAGAATTTTTATCCGCATTATCATGTTCCTGCGTTTAGACTTTGGCGAATACGGACGACTTCCGGGGCCTAATAAATAATTAACTAATTTTTTTCTAGTTTGGAATATGTGAGAGAGTACACATGTGTCATTATTTGTTGGCTCAAACCGCTAATATTGTCAATAAGAATTTTATATTTTAATATTTTTAATTTTTTCGTTTTTTTTTGTTTGTTTATGTTAATATTGACATTTTTATCATAATTTTATTGTTTTTTCCATAGTTTTATTCTCTTACTGTGGTTAAATTTCAAAAAAGTCGTTTGTAATTTTCGCTCAAAGATCGCTCCAAACTTCAACCACATCCGTAAAGCGAAGAAAGAAAGTTTGTCTTACTGACTTTAACTCACTACAATCAAGTAACTCACAAATTAATCAACAAGTAAATTTTTTAAATAAAATGTTTCAAATATTTTTATAAATCGAGTTCATTGGTTTTTTTACCAAGCAAATAATTGCCTTCATAATACACTTATAAATTTAATTTCAGACATCAATCTTTCACCACGATTCATATATACTTGAAGAATCTTGTAATTCTGAAATCAATGAACCTAGTTGTTCCTCAAGAGTGAGTATGAAGAATGTGTATTTCATGATGACGATGAAGACAATGATATTGATAATATATAATGATGATAAAGGTGAAGATGATAATGGTGATACCGACGAAGATCACTATGGTGCCATGAATGTTGACGATGATAAAATCTATTTTGAAACTAATGTAAAATAAATTTTTATATTTATTATAATTTTAATTTTTATTACTTCTATTAGTACAAATGATAATTTTTCCGCAGATAGATGACGTTCTGAGTACAAGTGTGATTCTGAAACCAATTTATCTTATATTAAGTATAATATTAATGATGAAAGAGAAAATACCAATCAAGTATGTTATTCTTTCGTATATATGCTTATTTTTCTTAACATTACAAATTTTTTCATGTTATTTTACAAAAGATTTCACAAAATTAATATATTTCTCATTTTAGAGTGAAGAAAATTTGGGAGATCATAAATATCCGTTCTTAGAAGAACAATTGAGTGCATCTACAATTGTATCTAAAGGCGAAGTTTTATTGATGAGTTTAGTAATAGGATTGCGCCATTCTTTATCGTGGACAGCGATCACAGATATATTAAAAATGATAAACGTGATGTTTGGCAAGCGAATAGTAGTACCAGATACTAAATTTCTCTTACACAAATATTTTTCGGCAGAAATTAAATCCGCGAATTATCATGTTTATTGTCCAAATTGCATAAAATATTTAGGTATTCAAGAATCTATCCGGAATTTAAACAGTTGTGAGTGTGGATTTAACATAAAAACAGCAACAACAATATCTTTCTTTGTTGAGTTTAATTTAAAAGATCAATTAAAAAATTATTATCAAATAAATTCGTGATAAAGTATCTCGACTATAGATTTAAAAGAAAAAAAAAATGATGAAGAGTTTGAGGATATTTTTGATGGTAAACATTATAAAGGAAATTAATGTTTAGAAGATAAATTAAATCTATCTTACATATTTAATACTGATGGGTGCCAACTAGCAGATACTTCTAAAGTAGCTATATGGCCCTATTACATAATGATAAACGAATTGCTACCACATATTCGCACAAAATATATAATACCAGCTGGATTATGGGTTGATAAGTCACAACCTAACATGAATGTATTTGGTGATATTTTTGTTAAGCAAGCAAATGAGTTGTCTACAGTAGGAATTTCGTGGAATTATAAAGGAAAGGATGTTATATCAAAAATTTTCCCATTACTATCTTCTGTCGATTCGGTTGCTCGTTGTAAAATGTTAAACATGAAGCAATTTAACGGTTCATTTGGATGTACTTACTGTTTGCATCCAACAGAGCAAATTAATAATTTTGTAAAATTTCCAATTTCTGTAAATATTCCTCCACTTAGATCTGATAATGATATAAAAGAATTAATGAAGAAAAGTATTACATTAGAAACCGCTACTGCAGAGGACACTTTCGGTATAAAAGGACCGTCCTTCTTGATGAACTTAAAATATTTTGATTTAGCACAGTCTTTGCCGCCTGATTACATGTATTCCGTGTTACTAGGTGTAACACGATAATTTACTGAAATCATTCTTACTTCAGTGAATAAAAAATACTACATTGGACAATCTCAAAAAGTGGACATTAATAATCGTTTGTTATCCATATCATCACCAAAAATAATAACGAGAACACCAAGACCTTTGACAGAACGAAAGTTATGGAGAGCATCAGAGTGGCGATCCTTTTATTTTATTCACTTACTGTTTACGCGGAATATTACCAAACAAATATTTGCGACATTGGTCACTTTTTGTAATTACAATTAATATTCTATTACAAGATTCAATAACACATACTGCTCTTACCAAGGCTAAGTCGTTAGTTGTTAAATTTGTTGTCAAACTCGTCATTTTACGGTAAACAGTCAATGACATATAATGTTCATTTATTATTACATTTATGTCAAAGCGTTGAAAATTATGATCCATTATGGGCACATAATACATTTCCATTTGAAAATGCGAACAGATTACTATTAAAAAATAAACATAGTCCAGCTCGTATTATACCTCAGTTAACAAAAAGAATATTATTCTTCCAAGATATAACTTCATTTTCTGATAAAACAACAATAAGTCATCATGTAAGTGAATTTTGTAACTCGCTGTTTGGAACAAGATTAAAAACAGCCGTAAAATTGAATGACAATTCTGTGTTAGTAGGTTCTGGAAAAAATTGCGTTTTAACAGAAGAAGAAATAGAACTACTTAACGAGCCAGTAGAAAAGTGCTTATCTTCTAATAAACTTATTTACAAAGATGTTAGATATACGACAATTTCTTATCAACAACAACGTTGCAAGAAAATAAATGATTCAATTGTACAATTAGATAATGGTTCAATTGGTCACATTCATAAAATTTATTTGATGAAATTTGGAAACGTGGAAGAAGTAATACTATTTATAAATATTTTTAGATTAAAAACATTAAATTTAACATTATCTTTGATCCCTATTGAGCATATAAAGGAATATGATGTCACTAATACTGTTTTAACAATACATAAGCCAGTAAATTTAGTCAGACCATGTATATTTATGCAAATAGATAATTTTAAATATGTGTGTAAAATTCCCTATGGGTGTTTACACGATTAATAAATAAACTATATTGTGTAATTAATTTTTGAGTATTTTTAAAGTAAATAAAATATTTAAATTAAAAATCAATTTGCAATCTATTTATTTTCTCAAGATTTTAATAAAACTACAAGTATAAGGCTGATATTACAAACGACGAAATGTTTGTCGAATGTATCGATTGGTTATCAGATAGAGAATTCTTAGTATCTCGACAGAGACTCTAGAAATTTTCCATTCGATAGCCAATCGATACATCTGACAAACATTTTGTAATTTTACAATAATTTACGTATTTATTAATTATATTGTATTTATATATTAAAAATTAAAATTTTTAACAACAAATCACAACTTTCTACTTTGTGAAAATTGTAGAAATTCATGATAATCTAATAAAAGTTGTAGTAAGTTTAAAAATTTTTTACAAGTTTCTACAATTTTTTACAAACATTTTTATGAATAATGCAGTAAGTTGTAGAAATTGTAGATTATCGTAAAAATCAGAACTATTCACAAACTTTCTACAACATTCCATGAATATTTTGAGCGATGTAGTAAGTTGTAGAAGTTGTAGATTGTCATAAAAATCATAACTATTCACATCATTCTACAACTTTCTACTATATTATTCATACAAATGTTTGTAAAAAATTGTCGAAATTTGTAAAAATTTTTTAAACTTACTATAATTTATTAGAACTTATCATGAATTTCTACAATTTTCACAAATTTGTAGAAAGTTGTGATTTGTTGTTGAAAATTTTTATTTTTAATAGAAATACGTAAATTATTGTTCAATTATTTCCACCAGGGCTTGTATTTTTATTAACCCGGTGGGGGATTGTAGTCCTTTTTGGGTTAAAAGTTAAAAGTTTAAAACGAAAGAAATAGTTACAGTACACACACACACACACACACACACACACACACACACACACACACACACACATCTTATTATAAACATATAGAATATTTTTACAATCTTATCTCTCATTTACGAATTAAATAAACATCTTATTTTAAGAGTACTTTATGCTACGCATAATCACATTTTATTTAAAAATACTCTATATGTTTATCATGATCACATTTTATTTATAATGTACTATTGCATTGCAATTGATTACCTTTTCGCAATCTATATTGGCGAACTATATCAGTTGTATTAAACAGCTTACTCTCTGAACTACCGAAGGCATGCCAAAGACACTCTATACTCATTGGAAGGGAAGCACCATACCCAGCCATAAGAACATATAGATAATATTTTCTATTAATAATATGTAACAATTATTATATCATCAATCGTCATATCAGCTCCTAATAAACATAAACCTTATAATAAATAGACAAATAAAAACAATTAATATAAAGTGGGAATAATTTCATACATTCCGGGGTAATTATGAAGGAGAGGGGCTTCCTCACCGATTTTGTTGAAACTTAACAATTTTGTCTATTTTGGTGCGTAAAATACGAATTTAAAAGTTAAAATTGTCGCTCTCAATTAGGAAAAAAGTTATTAAGTACTAAAGTTGACAGTTACGGGGTTAGGAGATCTGTCATATCGACATGATAGAGACACATTTGAGCTTGCGCAGTGAGATAAAAGTGCGTGAAATTATAAATGTGGTGTTAAAGTGTAACTGAATAGGTCACGTAACAGCATTCTGATATAGGATGTGACGTTGCCGTCCCGACGCGCGTCCATCCCACCATAATCGCGGGGCAAAGGCTGAGCGGCCGCGCCACGCGAGAGAGAGTACGAGAGCCGAACTCATATTCCGGAGAGACGAATGCGATAGAGCGACGATGATTATTATTAATTCGCGTTTATTTTTATTTTTTTTTTTTTATGTATCGCGGGAGCCTTATTATCGGAATTCTATGGCGAGAGGAAGAATAGGTAGCGAGATGGAAAAAGTGGGCCACAAACCAGGAGCTATATCGGACACGTACAAAAAAGGACAAACAGGAGAAATAATATTTGCCGAAGCCGTCCGGGCAAAGTCGCCATTAACAAACGGAACGCGTGGATCCTCGCGAGCACCCAGGACCGCATAGCAGCGAGGCGAGAAAGTCGCCCGGAACATCGGAGGAGGAGATCTCCGAAGTGCAGTCTTGCGAATCCGGACAAGAATACAACGGACAGCTTTGAGGTCACGCTACCCGTAGGGCGAAACGGCCGTAAAAAAGGAGGCTGCCGGAAAGTAATAATCCTATTGTCGCAAACTAGCGATCCGGGCGCCGTAGGCCTATCTACGGCCTTGCGTAAGCCGAGGGACGGCGATATGACACGCGACGCCGTAATTGGGTTAACGCGCGCACCCCCGTTCGCGCAGGATTGAGTCGCGATATCGACCCGAAGGGATAGATCCTATACTCTCGTATCGACCGTGTAACGTGTTGGCGTGCCCGCTCGGGAGCCCTGTCGAGGCCGAATCAGTTATCGCGGTTTCCGGATTAAAGACCAGCTATCGAGAAGGAAGCCGGAGACCAGGAGGCCGAGATTCTGCCGGTGAGGCTACCCGTGTAATATCTAGCGAGAAATTACGTTTGGTAATGTCCAAGTCTCGACCGCTCTGATGCTGTCGCGAGCTCTTTTGGTGAATTTTTGGCGTTTTTGCGTGGGCTTTGCCCGTATTTTTTTTCGCGGTTTAGTGTTAGCAAGCGATCGACGTCAAGCGGCGAGAGCTTCGAGGCTGTAATCCTGTAATTAATTCGCGAGAAGTAATCGTCTCTCCGGGATTCGGTCGGGTATTGCGTTGCGCCTCTTCCGTTGTCGCGTATTTGTACTTGCGTATGTCGTGTAATAATCAGTCCGTCGTTGTCTCGTGTGTCACGTTATAGCGTAAATTAAGAATCTGAATTGTGTCGGGTGAGCGTAGGGCGTGCGGATAGAATATCGCGAGCGAGAGAGCTAGTGCGCGCGCGCGCGCGCGAGAGAGCTAGTGCGCGCGCGCGCGCACGAGAGAGAGAGAGAGAGAGAGAGAGAGAGAGCAAGTAGTCATTCGGCCGCCCGACGGATATCGATCACGCCGTCGTAGATTGCGCGTTATTTTCCATCTAAGCTTTTGTCGCGGGATTCTCGATCTTCCCTCTAGTATGTCGCGCCCGTGTAAGTCTCTCTCGCTATTGTATGAAAGTCTCGCTTTCTGAAAATAGTGTTAATTAGACGAAAAGTCGTTGATCGTCCGAAATCGCGGCCCTCGCGTATGAATTACGGCCGCGCTATTGTTATCGAGTTCAATCCGCTACATCTAGATTAGTATGCCGCGATTATTAATGTTGCCGCCGTATTATTGATTTCGTGTAGTATGGTATCGCCGAAAAGTTATGTTAATTTTGGTCGCGGTAACTTAGTTTTCGGTTTATGATTTCTTTGTATCGGTTTAGCTTATTATTATGTTGTCTGACTTCCGTTATAACTCTTTTCTGTTACTATCATCGGATGCATTGTCGCACGGAATTGCTTTATTGTATTGTACCGCGACATCCCGAGCAGAAATTGAATCAGATTGTAATAAGGCCCTTAACAGGTTATCCTTAATTAAAATCAGGTCCTGATAGGGAATCCTGTTAGGGAATCCTGTTAGGGGCCATATCAGAAATGTAACGCAATTTTCCGTTAGGAACCTGTCAAGGTCGAACGATCCAGGTCCTTATCAGGGTGCCTTATCAGGTCCTTAGCAGTAATTACATGCCTGATATGGTCCTTATCAGGATTCTCTCAGAACCTGACTTTATATTAGGGATAACCTGTTAAGGGCCTTATTACACCCTGATCATGCACCTTATCAAAGCCTGATTTTGAATTTTATTAAAGAATATTATTAACAAGAACTTTTACACACACATATTATTTATTTGAAAAGAAAACTGCACTTGAAAAAAATAACATATACATATACATACATATATTTAAAAATGTTCATTCTTTAAATATTCATTCTTTAAATTTTCTTTCATTTCGTTTTCCATCCCAATCTTTGGTATTATTTATCACACTGCCCAGCGCTTGGAAAAATTTGTCGTCCTTAACTGATGATAATTTATCATGAGCTTTATATTCCGTTACAATAGCATCTAAAATATAACATAATATTGTAAGTTACTAAAAATGAAAATACTTATAAAACTGATATGTGTGTGCATAAAATTATATACGAAATATATATTCACCTTTTATACATTCCCCAAAAGTAGTATCTTTAATTGCTTTTTTGCAACCTTTGGGCTTTTGAGCTGTATAACTTATAATGACATCACGAGACATAAATTTTTTCAGAATTGTCGTTATGGCTTTTATTACTGGTTTAGATGAATCTATTGAACTCCACATAAAATTTGTCTGTAATAAATACGTCATTAGAGTTACATTATTTATCTATATTTAATTGCTTTATTTTGTGTATTTTAATTTTAATTATTATCTTTATTTTTGTTATATTTATTATATTTATATTTATATTTATATTTTTTATTTGTTATATTTATATTTATTTAATATTGTTACATTTTGTACTTACAAGATCTTCGCGAAAAGCTGCAACAATTTTTAACTCAGCATCAAATATCTCGAAAGACTCTAATGTTTTGAAAGGAAGCGATTCAATTTCTTGCTCCTTTAAAAATTCGTACAGTTTTTTGAAATTTGAAAACCTATTTATTTCCATAGGGCGCGAAGCAATAATTTCGTCCTGTTTTATTTTAATTTCCATGATATATCCTGCAAGTCTTGCTATTTGTGCTTATTAGATAAATTCCGGTAGCATTTAAGAATTAATTCTTGCAAAGGTAATTCTACAAAAGAATTAATAATTAATAATAATTAATTATTGATAATAATAATTTTATAATAAATAATATTTTTTACCATTTATTTCATCAGCATTAATCACATTCTTTTCTAAATTAATTGTAGTTTCCTTTTCTTTATTTGTATATATTTAAGCATTGTTTTCGTTTAATGTCTTCTCTTTTCTAATGTCAGTCCTTCTTTTCTTATATCTTAAACTTGTATCGCTACTGCTTTCGTTACGGGATTGTCCTGATTGCGCACATTACGGATCGGACACAGCGATATTTCCCGATCGGACACAGTTCCGATCGGACACAGTCCCGATCGGACACATTCCCAATCGGACACAGTCCCGATCGGACACTGTCTCGATCGGATACATAAAGTTGCATTTGGACACAGTCCCGATTGGACACAGTCTCGATCGGACACAGTCCCGATCGGACACAGGCCCGATCGGACACAGGCCCAATCGGACACAGACCTGATCGGACACATTTTACGCGAAGCGAGGTTCCACGTGGGTTTGCAACAACATACGTCCCCTACCGGCGGACTGGGTGCGGGAGGGGGGGCCGAAGGCCCCCCTTGCACCCCCCCCCGTGTGTGTGTGTGTGCGCGCGTGTGTGCGTGTGTGCGCGCGCGCCTGTGTCCGATCGGGCCTGTGTCCGAATGCAACTGTATGTGTCCGATCGAGAATGTGTCCGATCGGGACTGTGTCCGATCGGGACTGTGTCCGATCGAGACTGTGTCCGATCGGGACTGTGTCCGAATGCAACTGTATGTGTCCGATCGAGACAGTGTCCAATCGGGACTGTGTCCGATTGGGAATGTGTCCGATCGGGACTGTGTCCGATCGGGATTGTGTCCGATCGGGACTGTGTCCGATCGGGAAATATCGCTGTGTCCGATCCGTAATGTGCGCAATCGGGACTCACTCTTTCGTTACTGCTAAATTCGTTACAGGTATTGGACTCTGACGATTTGTCAGAGCTATCTTTTATTTTATTAAATTGACGTTTACTAGTATTTTTCTTCTGTATTTCTTTAATATTTTCAACAGGAACGTCACATGCTTTATGAACGAAAAGTATATAAATATATTAATTAATATTATTATTTTAATATGTAATATTAAAATAATATTATATTATATTATTTTAATATATTATATTATATATTATATTATATTATATATTATATTATATTATATATTATATTATTATATTATTATTATTTTTATATTATTTTAATATGTATATTGCACGTACATGAATCAATTATCATCACTGAGAACAAATGTGATCATTTTTTGCAATACATTTGACAGAGGCGTCACAATTGTATCCAATGTTTTTTTTACTTTCTACATTTTTAACGTTGATGAATTACACGGATATTCAAAAATTGGTTTTATAATTTTTAAATTAATTCCACTGATTTGAATTTCATTTTCACTTAAATGAGTATATATACTATTTACTTGTAAGATCTTTCCATTTAATAGAATCACTGTATTATTTGGAGATTTTGTTGTAATAATAGTGTTTTTATATCTTATCTTTTTTATATAAATACTTGAATTTTTTTGTTTTTTATTTTTTTTTAAATATTTCCACAGATAGAGGTATAGTAATCTTTTTATCAGAAATAAAAAATCTTTCATGAATACGGCGACACAATTGTGGTAGCGGGCGATTACCACTTCTTATCAAAGATTTTATTTTTCCAAGAGCATTCTCGAATGGAAAAGCGGTAATTTCAGTAAGAGAACATTGCATATTAACTGCATTGTCAGCTAAATGAACAAGACTATGTGTATTTAATACTTGACTTTCTTCGCCGTACAATTGACGTGCTGCAACAACAAAATGATGAAGAAATAACTTTGCATGCTTATTGCATTTTATAGCAGTTTCTGGAGAACACAGTATACGGCAAGCTACATGCAGCAGTAGAAAATGTTTATATATGTCTTCAGATAAACATTTCTTTTATAAGGATTGGTCCGCAGTATAATAAAAAGGAACGAAATTCAACAGTAGCCTTCCATTTAGCTATTTCTGTAATTGATCGCGTAGTTCTTTGAGTCTTCTGGTACTTGATTTTGTAATTTAAGTAAATTTTTCGAAAGTATCAATTTTGCAGCATTTCTGTGCCGATTTACTATTAAGCCAAAAATTCACAAACTTCTTCATTATACCGAGACAACATAAATGCATAAAATCAAGTACAAACATTGTCACCATATTTATTTCGGATAATGAGATGAGTGGTGATATTCCTGTATGATGCAAAGGATCTTCTTCATTACGAAATGATTGATCAGTTCGTTGTCGATTATTATTATTTAAAGGGTAAATAATGCGTTTATTTACTCTTATTCCAGGAACATCACAGCGTTCGCAAGCATGATATCCGCCATGGTTCTTAATACATTTAATTAGAGAACGTGCTGGTCTGTCACATATAAAGGCTTTTATATGAACGTGGAACTGATGCCTTTCGTTTATTAAAATTCCTTCGCGATATAAATTGCTTATTTCTTTAACAAAAGGTTCCAAATATTTATATATATTAGATGGTTTGTGATTGCCACAATATATTGCTACCGGAAATGGTTCGTATGTCAGGTTGAAAATATACTTTGCATAAGATTGGCCATAATTGTTTACTACTAGAATTAAAAAGTGGCACACCGTCGATATTAATGAGTAACTATTGTATTTTTTACGTATAAATTTATATTAATCATTGTTTGAAGATATCTAATTATTCCAAAATAGACAAATTGGCCTTCCTGAACTTCAGAAATATTTTCAATATTATACTCTGTGGACGTTGTTTTCAAAAATGTTTTCGCTGTCTTTGGAAGATCGGTCAAGCACTTTCTGCGTAATATCTTAAGCAAATCGTCAAGACAATCATGTTTTACTTTATATTTAAGGGCCCATTGCCGTAATAAAGATATATCATCTGTTTGCTCCATTAATTGTTCCATCTCGTTATATTTTACATTATCATTGTCTTTATTAAAAGATAAAGATTATTTATAAAGATTAAGATTATTTATTAATTATTATTATTATTTATTATTTATTTATTTTTAAGATTATTTATTTATTTCATTAAAATTACTTACATTCGAAGAGTTGTTTTTATAGTTTGTATAAAATTCTTCATCTTCATTGACAGATACTTCATTGACAGATTCTTCACCTTCATTGACAGATACTTCATTGACAAATTCGTTCTCTTCGTTGATAGTATTACTACATAATTCTTCACGAATTTTATAGTTTACATCATTTGTCACTTCTTGAAAATTTGCATGCACTATCCGTATTGTCGATTTTCTCGATACCGTTCGTATTTAATATTAATAATTTACGACGTTTGCGGAAACGCACGCGCATTTGCGTTAGTAAGCGTCTTCGTTTTTTAGCAGTGTCATTCATGATAACCGTCACACTCTTGTAGGAAATATATAAGTTAGTTTACTATAAATTAATCTACTAATTCATCATTATTCTGTATTGAATATAGACTAATGTATATGTATATAGCTTACTTCACAATCAACAAGTCTTAGCAACCCTAGTATTATCGAAGAATTATAAGACGTATACCGATGTTACGTTATACCGGTAAATTATCAGTATTTTTTATATCCTCTTTATTTTTAACCTCTGGTAGCACACGTTCTGCCATTTCTTATTCAGGCGCTAATAAGGATGATATCAGGTAATCTTTATCAGGCGTACCTTATTAATATTTATTCAGGCGCTGATAAGGATGATATCAGGTAATCCTTATCAGGCGTACCTTATTAATATTTATTCAGGCCCTGATAAGGATGATATTAGGTAATCCTTATCAGGCGTACCTTATTAATATTTATTCAGGCCCTGATTAGGGTAACCTAAGGCAGGTGCATCCTGCCATTACGCGTTCAGGCCCTGATAAGGGTGATTTCAGGAAAAACGTATCAGGCATACCTTACTTTTACCTGATCAGGTCCTGATCTTGCAACAGGTATGCCTGACCGAATTTCTGCTCGGGATTCTAATTGCTCACAAACCTCTGGTCGTATTATTTTCAAGTAAATTCTCTTGGCTTGACCAGTAGCACTAATAGTCAGCTTAATATCTTTTTCTTTCACTTCTTTTAACATTATCTATCACTATTACTTGTCATTATATTTTTCTTTTATATCATGGAAATCTAATAAACAGTATGTTAGTTTGTCAGTATCATTTCGCGTCTATTCTTTTTGTGTTTGTGTCTCGTCACGCCGTGTATTTTAATGCGGTAAATTAATTCCGCCGGTTTCGTATATTGTACGATTATCTAATTATTTCGCAGCAACACCTCTCTGCTCCTCTACCGATTAGGTGAGCTAACCGGCTCGTGGCGAGCTTGTCGGCCCGGATTTCGCGTAGATATCGTTTGTCGCGAATTGACGCGTGAAAGATCGCGTCTGGCGCCCAATCTTTAGTCTAATTCGTGTTTCGCGTAATCTAAGGCCTGTTGTCCGCTGCGGTACGCGCGCAACGCCTTAAAACCGAGTTCCCCGCGTAATCAATATAACCATTTAATTGATTTTGGTTATTCTTTTTTTGTCGACAACCGCTTATTCCCCGTTTGAGCTCCGAACGGGAGAAAAAGTCGTCGCAAGGTAAGTCAAAAATATAACAATTGAAAATGATTTTCTATTGCTTTATCATAAGGCATTGTACATTAGTATCAGTAAAAATGCAGTTGCATGAGTGTTTAGCAATAACTCACGATAAAGAGAAATTAATTAATTTTTTAATTGAGAAAAATTTAATAAGTGACGAAATACATTGTGCAAAGTGCTATAACAAATTTCAAATAAACAGAAGTAATCTTTCACTTCGCTGCCAAAAAGTAATTAAAGAAAAAAATAAACCTAAGAAGTATATAAAAAAACAATGCAGCTTTAAAGCAAGTGCAAAAGTTGATACCTGGTTTGGCAAATCAAAATTAAATTTGGAAATGATATGCAGAATGACTGCATATTTTATTATGTTAAGACCTCCTCGACAAGACTTCTTGTGTACAGAATTGAAAATTTCCTCTCATTCAATTGTTGATTGGGTTTCCTTTTGCCGAGAAGTAAATATATAAATATATAATTTAGTACATATTTAATATATTAATATTAATGTTATTATGTTAAGTATTATTATATTGATACGTTAGATATAAATATTTGTATAACTTATAGTTTAAAAAATATGTTATGTTTGTTTATACACTGGGTTGAGAAAAATACAACAAAACTTGGAGGACCCAATACTATTGTCGAGATCGATGAAGCAAAAATCGGCAAAAGGAAATATAATCGTGGCCGAATAGTTAAAGGAAATTGGATCTTCGGTGGATGAGCGCAATACCCGTAAAATTTTTATCGTTCCAGTTCTAGATCGTACAGAAAAAACTCTTCTTAATTTAATAAAAGAATGGATTTTACCTGGGACAACAATAATATCAGATTGTTGGAGGTCATATGACTGTTTAAACAGTGAAGGCTTCCAACATCTGAAAGTGAATCACTCCATGAACTTTGTTGACCCAGATACCGGTAAGTACAGACATTTAAATATATAATCTTACAAATTAAACAATATTAAATGTAATATTATATTTTTATTTGTTTTATATATGCAGGAGCTCACACTCAACATATTGAACGTGTTTGGAGAGAAGTGAGAGCTAATATCCCACGGTATGGAACTCGCTCTTCACACTTAGTGGGATATTTAGCAGAATTTCTCTTCAAACGCGTTCATAAATATGAAGAACGGTTGAATAGTTTTTTTCTGCACGATTGCGGCATTGTATCCACCAAAGATGTGTATCAATGAAGCAGATGTCTCGGAGGGTGAAACAAAATTAATTACAAGATAACATAAATAATTCAAATTTTTGCATGTTCAATACACCAACTATTCTCTGCTTTAAAAAATATAAATTATTATATAGTTTATGCCTTTTTAAAGCAGAGAGAGCATAATTGGTATATTGAAAAGTCTATAAATAGATAGTCAAATATTACGCTGCAATATTTTTTTATTATTTATTATTGATTTGTATCTTATTAATTACTAGCTTTTCGGCCCGCGCGAAGCGCGGGCCTCAAAGCTTTCTTATATATACATATATCTATCTATTTATATAAGTACCGTCTGTCTGTCTGTCTATATGACCGCGAACTACTTCCACATTTATGGACTGATTTTCTCGAAATCGGTATCAAAATTTTGCAAATTTTTCGGGGATGGCTACTATATGTGGTTTTTTAGTTTTACACACTCACCCACGCACTCACACATTTATTGACCGATTTTCTCGAAATTGGTACCAATATTTTGCAAATTTTTCGGGGATGGCTACTATGTGGTTTTTTTTAAGTTTTACATCCCCACCTACCCACCCACGCACCCACTCACGCACTCACACATTTATGGGCCGATTTTCTCGAAATTGATACCAAAATTTTGCAAATTTTTCGGGGATGGCTACTATGTGGCTTTTTTAAATTTTACACCTCCACCCACCCACTCACCCACGCACCCACACGCGCACGCGCACGTATACGCACACGCACGCACACACAAATACACAATTTTTCAGAAATCTGTGGGTGAACAGCGTGGGTGGGTAAGTGGAGGTGTAAAACTTAAAAAAACTACATAGCCATCCCCGAAAAATTTGCAAAATTTTGGTACTAATTTCGAGAAAATCGGTCCATAAATGCGTGATTGCGTGGGTGGGTGCGTGGGTGGGTGGGTGCTTGGGGGTGTAAAACAAAAAAATTACCATCGTCTCCATCCTCGAAAAATTTGCAAAATTTTGATACCAATTTCGAAAAAATCGATCCATATATGTGGAAGTAGGGCAATAAATGTGTGATTGCGTGGGTGGGTGCGTGGGTGGAGGTGTAAAACTAAAATAGACCACGATATCGCCATCTCCGAAAAATTTGCAAAATTTTGATACCAATTTCTAGAAAATCAATCCATAAATGTGATTGCGTGGTCAATAAATGTGTGATTGCGTGGGTGGGTGCGTGGGTGGAGGTGTAAAACTAAAAAAAACCACTACGTCGCGATCTCCGAAAAATTTGCAAAATTTTGATACCAATTTCGAGAGAATTGGCCCATAAATGTGTGATTGCGTGGTCAATAAATGTGATTGCGTGGGTGGGTGCGTGGGTGGGGGTGTAAAACTAAAAAAGACCACGACGTCGCGATCTTCGAAAAATTTGCAAAATTTTGATACCAATTTCGAGAGAATCGATCCATAAATGTGGAAGTAGAGGTCAATAAATGCGTGTTTGCTTGGGTGGGTGTGGGGGTGCAAAGCTAAAAAGGACCGCGACGTCGCCATCTCCGAAAAATTTGCGAAATTTTGGTACCAATTTCGAGAGAATCGGTCCATAAATGTGGAAGTAGTTCTCGGTCAGACAGACAGACAGACAGACAGATAGACAGACAGAAAACGGTACTTATATATATAATAGATTTATTATTCGTGGATTAAAATTTAAATCTAATATTTCTTTAAAATAAATGTAACTATAAAGTACTAACGACTACGTCGATTTCGTCCGAGTTCCTACAAATTATGGAAAACATATATATAAATATATAACACTTATTTGATATAGTTACATTAACTACAAATAAAAGATTTACCTCATGATATAAATACAGAAACCTATCTTTAATATTGCGTCTTCTTTCGTTTGTGTATGCATGATTTAACGTGAATGTTAAAATTTCATGTAAAAACTCTTCTGAAATTCCATTTAAATATGAAAAATTTACTATTATCATGCGATTATGATTCGTTAATTTTTTGTCCCAAAATATTTTTCGAATGAATTTTGGCCAAGTGTTTGCACTTCCAACTACATCTTGTACCGCGAGCCAAGGATTATTGTTTATTTTTTCTATTGAATATGCCATATTATCAATTTCTTTTAAGATTAAAATAAAAATGACAATGTAATAAATTTAAATAAGACACCAGGCTATTTGGAGAGGTTACTGTGCAAGCTCAAATGTGTCTATATCATGTCGATATGACAGATCTCCTAACCCCGTAACTGTCAACTTTAGTACTTAATAACTTTTTTCCTAATTGAGAGCGACAATTTTAACTTTTAGATTCGTATTTTACGCACCAAAATAGACAAAATTGTTAAGTTTCAACAAAATCGGTGAGGAAGCCCCTCTCCTTCATAATTACCCATTCCGGTAATAATTTATAAAAATATTAACTAATTATAATGTACTATTGTAATTGATTACCTTGTCGCAATCTATACTGGCTAATTTTATATCAGTTGTATTGGACATAAAGTAGTCCTCATAAAAGTCGCTCTAATACCTGAACGTACCCGTATAAAGATACAATTTAAAGTTTTTCTAAACATTGTTTTTCGGCACCGTAAAAAAAATAAAATTGAAATATAAACCTCTTAATAATCCCTTAAATCTTGATGAACCGCTCAGACACACATATACACAAACACACACATACATTGTGATTACTAAATCGACTCGAAAGTGAGGTTAACCGCGCACGTGCCGCTATAACGCATGCTATCAATGTGCAGAGCGCTGCTAGCGCGATCCCGTCAAACAAGTCAGCCGTACAAGATGCATACATTGCTATTTATTGCATGTGTTATGTACGTGTATATACGTGTAGCACGAACTACTATATATCTATGCATGTGTTGTGTAGTATACGTGTAGCGATGACGACGGTAACGGTGACGTTTCTTAAACGAAAATTTTCACATCTCAACTTTGCGTCGTAATATATAATGTTTATATAACATGTAGAGCAAAAATAAAGACACTTTCCTTATATAATTTAAACCCAAGCTATCGATTAAGCCTAATAAAAATTTAATCCGTTCAGCGGTTATTGAGGTCTGATAATCTCGAGTACTCTCAACTGGACGGCTCGCGTAAAGATACCCGGAGTGCTTTGCTGCTGCTGCGCGATACTTGGCGCGAGACACTACCGTGTCTCTTGATAAAAGAATTATTTGATAGTTGTGCTATAGTGTTGGAGTATATAAAAGATTGGATAATATTCCAGAAGTTGTAGAAAATGCTATGAATAATTCTGCCATTATAATATTAAATAAAACATTAAGGCAATATTCACGTTTATTTAAAGATAAAAAATTATATATTGGTTTAATTTACAAAAATAATTTACAAACGCATTCATCTGCTGTAAGTATTACTATAATAATACGTGGAATATTGGTCTAATAAATCGTTTCATTAAATTATCAGATTATAATTGTATAAACAGAATATGTCAATGTCCACAACAACATTATGCGATTATTCAGCAAAGTTTGTGTTGACACTTTTAAAGGTCAAGGTCACGGTGTTATCTACGACACGAGTTCTTTCTCATTAAAATATTTTATTACTGATAATTATATTGTTGTACCAATTACATCTCTTCAAACTGTTTGTATATATATGAATATTAATAATGAAGTATACATTGGTTTGCCTGTTAATAACAAAGAACAAGAGTAGAAAATAAAAATTCATATTTTGATCAGTTTTTCAAAAATGTGTTTGTTTTTATAATTTTATTTGAAGCATATACCTATCCTATTTGAACATATTTTTACAAAAAAGTAATTATTATTCATTATATCTATTATTTTATAAAGAATTACTTTAAGATAATTAGGAAGTTAATAACAATTGAAGAGAACATAATTTAAATTAGGCTACAACACGATTACAAGGTCTATAAAGATACTTGTTCGCGGGGGTGATCAAAATCGAGAAGATCGGCCCCCACGATAATTTAGAAGAGAGAGAATGCCGGAATCCGCTCAGAATTGAGCGCGAAGACGGTAGGTTGCGTGAATCCGAAGATCCGCTGAAGGATCAGTGAAGGGAGAGAAAATTTGAACTGCCGTGTCGTCTATAACATTTATTTTATAACAATTCACAAGCTGGCACGAGCGACGATCCGTATCAATCTAGCGAACGGAGATATTCTGGTCCGTCCCTTAGAAAGCGGCCTTTAAGCGAGTCGGATATCTTGAAGATCGGAGATCTTGATCGCGGTCGACGGAAATCTTGTGCGCGAGGCCGACGGTCGCAAAGGAGATACGATCATCAGCTCGCGAATATAACAAAATTAATGAATAATTATATTAATTCTTTGATAAATCGCTGCTTATGTTGAACGAATACTTTGTACTGTCGCTATTATAAAGAAATCGCTCGCGTGCTATGAGGCGAGACGGCAAGTCCGTAAACCGAGAGTAACTTGTGTCGCAGCGATCACGACGCGATCGCTCGAGAGAAAAAATACATCGGTTCAAGCAGGAACCCGATGATTCACTAAACACACGACACAAGCTTCACACGACGAGAGAAAAAATGACATGAGCAAAGAACGACACGAAAGAATGGTCGAACAGACTGAAAGAATTAACGGTCACTTGCCGAACGATCAGGTGAATCACACGGTTCGAGCGTTACGTTGAGACTGACTGCTTCGGTTGCCGCGCCTTGGAATCCGGAAGACTCTCTTATTCAAATATATGTATATATATCGCGGAATGTGGCGCGATCCTCGTGTTTTCGTCTTTTCGGACAATAGAGCTGGTAATTGATCGCGTGTCGAACACGTGCCGTCCTCGCGAGGTTCAGCGCTCTGACGAAAAAAGAAGCGCGTGACGCGGTTCTCGGCGCGTGATCGCGAACCGACACCGAGCTTATGTGTTTGCCCGGAATGCGAGAAGCTCGATTAAATCGATAATATTTAAAATCGCGTTTGACTTTCAAACATACCGCCCGTCTCGGAACGATAGTTTCGAAAGAGCTTATATTTAAACAATAGGGGCGCTTGATTCCGCCCGCCATGACGGAAAGAAGTCACAAACTTAACTATCCTAATTCTAAATACACAAAAGGAAAACTTAAAACTAGAATACATGATAAGTATCGAAAGATCTAATTGCTCGTCGCCTCGCTGTCGATCGGTAATACGCACAGCTTTACAATGGGCCGCTGATATTTGGAGGCGACGGTCTTCACAGTGACCACCCGCACGAAACCATCCGAACCTGCGTGACATTTCGTCACTCGGCCAAGTTTCCACTTACATGGAGGTAATGCAGGATTTCGCAAAAGAACTAGTTGCCCGACTCGAATCGACGGTTTTACCTTCCGCCATTTTGCTCGTTGCTACAACGTGTTGACATAATCATTATGCCACAATTTTCAAAATCGCTCAGTAACGTGGCGCACGAGTTGCCATCTTGATAGGCGATTTTCGTTAAGTTGCAGTAACGACGCCTCTGGGTTTACGGTAAGAGCGGATCCAACCAAAAAATGGCCGGGAGTGAGACATTTGTAATCGTCCAGCGTGTCCGAGAGAGACGCAAGCGGACGTGAATTTAAGCAAGCTTCGATCCTATAACAAGGTAGAGAACTCCTCGAAGATCAACATATGACTACTCAGGACGTGACGTAAATGTGTTTTAAGACTTCGCACGCCCGCTTCCCAGAGCCCGCCGAAATGGGGCGCAGACGGAAGGATAAAATTCCACGTTACATTGTCCGACGCGGTAGTATTTTGAAAATTCGGATCTCGCGAGGCCGATCTATACACTGAAATCAATTCTCGGTCGGCTCCGATGAAGTTCGTTCCGTTATCCGAGTACATGGACTGTGGAAGGCCGCGGCGATCGCAGAATCGAGAAAAGGCATTCAAGAAAGCGGGAGTTTAGTAGTCGGATACCAACTCTAAATGTATCGCTCTGGTCGCTAGACACACGAAGAGCGCGATATAAACTTTACGTGCGGTAATGCCTCGCCCCGCGGAGGCTCGAATCTGCACAGGTCCCGCGTAATCTAGACCACAGTGTAGAATACTGCGAGTTGCCGACGATACTCGAGGTTTTGGAAGATCTCCCATTAATTGCGCGGGAATCGCGGCGCGTTCGCGAGTACACAATTATGAATAACCGATTTCACTAGATTACGGGCGCGCATTATCCAAAAATCGCGCCGCAGAATGTTGAGCATGAGCTGAGGTCGTGCAATGCCCGCAAATGAGCCTGAGTCACAATGAGTGTGACTAACGGATGAGGCGTGAGTAGTATCGGGTGTCGAAAAGAAAAGGGAAATGAGGTTTTGTTAAGACGCCCGCCCACGCGCAGAACTCCGTCCTGATCCAGGAACAGTCGAAGAGATAGAAGCGAGCTTCTCGATGATAGAGGCTTATTTTTTCCTAAAGCGTTTATTTCCGTGTGGAACAACTCTGATTGAATTCTTTTAATCCAAAAAGTTTTTGCATCGTTGCAATTCGAGGCGGAAAGGGCAATACTGTTCGGGGCCGGATAATGAGACGAAATTAACGACAACGATGATGAGCGAGAACGACATGAGCAATTACGACGACAAAGACTTATGAACTTGAGAATATAGGCAGTTATTCTAATTAATTTTGGCCACGAGGAGTATCGCGTAGCGAGATCCCAATCAAGGTTAGGTTGAGAACATTGTAAAACTATGATTTTTTCCTCGAGAGGAGCATCTCGGGGAGAAGTTGTATTGTTTTGCGGCCAATTTTCGCTGGTGAAGTGTAACCAAGGAAGACCGTGCCACCATAACTTATGTTCGATAATTTTCTCGCCGAATAGTCCTCGCGAGGCGCAATCAGCAGGGTTGTCTTCGGTCGAAACGTGACTCCACTCACCGTGAGGAAGCCGAGATTGAATTTCCGTCACGTGATTTGCAACGAACGTCTTCCATCGCGACGGGTGTTGCGTTACCCATGCGAGCACGATCGTAGAATCCGTCGAAAAGTAGCACGGGAGATTTGCGCAATCAAGTTATTCGCGCACGAAGTTCATGAGTCGCGAAAAAAGCAGAGCCGCGGATAATTCTAATCTAGGAACACTGAGCGGTTTCAGAGACGCGACTTTTGATTTACCGGCGAGAAGAGTAATCGTTACTCGGTTACGTTGATCGGTAGAAGAAACAACTTTTAGATAGATTGCTGCGGCGTACGCGACATTCGACGCGTCGGAGAATCCGTGCAATTCCGCGTAACGAATATCCGGCCCAAGATTGATCCACCGAGGGATCCGTAACTGGTCAATATGCGAGAGTTGAGCATATATTTTCCTCCATTTAGAAGGGTCGCTGAGATCGGATCGTCCGAGCTGATTGTTTCTCGCCAGAGGTTTTGCATAAAAATTTTCGCTGTGATTGTCACTGGACTGACCCAGCCTAATGGGTCATAGAATTTGGCAATCGCGGAAAGAATCGAGCGTTTGCTGCTCGGGACGATGTTTTCGAAACTTTGAATTCGAAAGTGTCGTTCGCCGGTTTCCACCCGATTCCTAGAATTTTGAGTTGCTCGTCCTGAGCGAGTTGTTTACTACAAGCCAAGCCGTGATCCTTCGTGTCGAGATCAGCGAGAAGAGAAGACGAATTGCTCGCCCATTTTCTTAAATCGAATCCACCGCATTTCAAAAGAGAAATCAATTGATCCCGTGCTTGCTGTAAAAGAGTAGGGTCGTCCGCGCCGAAAAGCAAATCGTCGATGTAAATATTATCGCGGAAAATAGAAACCGCAAGCAGTGTTATGAGACGGGCCGGGTTTTCTCGCGCATGCGCGGCCATAATGGCTGTTAGCAGTTATGTATCTATATGTAGTGAAGAGGTGGTAGGAGATAGGACGCTGACGGTTGACACTCTTGGCGGGAAGACTGAACGGACAACAGGTTAGGTATTAGTTGATGAGTTAATATTAATATAATAATATGGATAATGAAATTAGAAAAGGAGTTATTAAAAAACGCAGAATTAGAGACTTCCAAAATTCTTGGTTAGATGAGAATATTTTTAAAGGATGGTTAACTCCTCATCCTACAGATAATAAAGCGCTTTGTATTGCATGCAATAAAACTATCAGATGTAAAACAGATTTAGTTCAGCACTCACAGACGGTCAAACATATACAAAATTTTAATTCTTCTAATTATAAAGCCACCGATAATAATAATAATAGTATTTTAACGCATAAAGATAAAGTAAAATGCGCGGAAATTAAATTATCAGCTTTTTTTGCAGAGCATAATGTAGCTTTTTATATCGCAGATCACTTTATTCCATTGATAAAAGATATTTGTATAGAACCCAAAGTTGTGCAAGATCTTACACTTGGCCGAAATAAGTGTGCAAATATTGTTAAACACGTAATTGCGAAACGCGAAATTGAAAAAATTGTTGAACATTTAAAAATTTGTAAATTTTCCATTTTAATTGACGAAAGTACGGACATAACTGATAATAAAGTAATGTGTTTGCTTGTTAAATATGTATCACCCGTAAATAAAAAAATTATAACACAATTATTAGAATTGTTACCCTTAGATGCCACTGATTATTCCGCGAGTAAAATTTTCCAAATATTTAAAAATTTTTTAGAAGATAAAAAAATTCCAATTAAAAATATTGTTGGAATGGCGTGCGATAATGCATCCGTTATGATTGGATGTAATAATTCTTTTATGTCGTATCTTAAAGTAGAAGTTCCACATTTAATTACGTTAAATTGCATTTGCCATTCCTCCGCGCTTATTACTAGCAAAGCTTGTTCTAAATTACCTTCTTGCGAAAGTTTGATTAGAGGAGTTGCCACTTATATTTCGGGCAGTGCAAAAAGATGTGCAGTTTTGGGAGAATTTCAAGATTTTTTTGAAGTCCAAAGATGTAAAATATTAAAATTATCAGAAACGAGGTGGCTTTGTTTGCATAAATGTGTTGTCAGACTTCTCGATAACTGGGAAGTTTTGAAAAATTATTTCGTTTTAGCATCAATAGAAGATAAAGTCAAATCTGCCGGACTTCTTTTAGAGTATTTCAATGATAATTCTGTTAAAGCCTATATGCTATTTTTAAAATATTCATTAAATTTTTTCAATAATTTAATGCCTTGTTTCAGTAATATATTAATACATAATTCGCGTAATATATTAATACATAAATTATTTGAAAATAGTCTGCAATTAATTAAACAGATAGTTCAAAATTTTTTAAAAGTTGATCTTTTGAAAGATATTATTAATTTAAATATAAACGATAAAAATAATTATCAAAGTTTAGAAAATGTTTATGTAGGACCGGAATGTGAGAGCTTTTTGGAAACGTTATCTTTGGAATGCGCGGAACAAATTAGAGTCAAATGTTTGGATTTTTACATTACTGCAGTTCGAGAAATGCTTAAATGTTTGCCTTTTAGAGATACACTTTTCCAGCAATTAACTTTTTTGGATCCTAAAGTTGCTTTATATGATGAAAGTAGATTAAAAATTAAAGATTTAACTTTTATCGCGAAACGCATAAATCATGTTGATATTACAAATTCAGCTTTCGAATGGCGAATTTTACCATCAGTTTTTAGTGAAGGACAAAACAAGAATTAGATTGTTTAGAAATAGATGAAATGTGGAAAAATATAGTAGAATTTAGAAATTTTGATGGAAAAAAGATGTTTCCAAATTTAGAATCATTAGTTGAAATAGTTCTTTCTTTTCCTCACTCAAATGCCGAGACGGAACGAATATTTTCTATCGTAACGGACGTAAAAAATAAAAAAAGAAATCGATTAGCGAATGAAACAGTTTCATCAATTTGTATAGTTCGGTCTAGTTTTCAAGCTCAGAATATCAATTCTGTTAATTTTGAAATAGATTCTAGACATCTCGAACTGCATAATGCACTAAATTTATATGGAGAAAAATGCAAATCTGATAGTGTTTAATATTTGCTTATTTATTTTTATTTTTGCTTTTTATTAATTTTATTTTGCACAATAATTTTTAATTTCAAGGAAGTCAAGTAGATATTTCATAATGCATGCTTTATATATATATTGTTATTAATAATTATTTTTTGTTTCAGGTATATCTTATTATTTGTTGTATAAGATTATAAAAAATGTGCAATATTTTTATTTTTGTTTTTTAAATTTTATTATTTAATATTTGTTTTATTTTAATAATTAAAAATTATTTAAAAATTATTTAAATTATAATATTTTTTATTTTATTGTAATGTGCGTCTAATTAATATGTGTAATTATTTTATTCTAACATGTGATATTATTTTTTTATTTTAATATTTAATATAAAGCCGATTAATTCCAATTTATATTTAATATAAAATTATTATTTTATTTATCTAAAGAAATTTATTTTTAATTTTATAAATATATTTTTGTTTCACGAATACTGATAAGGTTTTTGGCAGTTTTTCTTATCCTTGCAACAAATGTTGGTATTCGTTAATTTTTTCTGCCAAATAAAATATTTTATTTTGTTTATTATAAATTTTGCCTAAAGTTATTTTAGTAACTTTCCCGCATTTACTACACACATACGTAAATACATATAAACACACGTGATCTTATTTGTAATTTGAAGAAAAATATGTAATATATAATTAATAATACAATATATATGTATTGCGACGAACTTTTTTCGCCCGTTCGGAGCTCAAACGGAGTAAGAAGTCGAATGTCAGCAAAAACAAAAAGCGAAGTAATTAAATACCAATTAAATGGTTGTATTTATTACGCGGGGAAGGAACTCGGTTTTAAGGCGTTTTGCGCGTACCGCAGCAGACTAAAGGCCTTGTATTTCGCGAAACACGAAATAGACGAAAAGTTGGGCGCCAGACGCGATCTTGCACGCGTCAATCCGCGACAAACGATAGCGAACGCGAAATCCGGGCCGATAAGTTCGCTACGGGCCGGTTAACTCTTCTAACGGTAGAGGGGCAGGGAGGTGTTGCCGCGAAATAATTAACTAATAAGATAATACACGAACCCGGCGGAATTATTTTACCGTACTAAAATACTCGGCGTGACGAGACACAAACACAAAAGAATAGGCGCGAAATGATACTGACACACTAACATAAGATTTATTAGACTTCGCTGTTATGAAAGAAAATACAAGAACAATTGGTGATGATGGCTAATATGAAAAGAAATAAAAGAGATTTACGGCTGGCGATTAGGGCAACGTAGCATGCCAAGAAAAGTTACTTGAAATTAATATTACCAGAGGTTTGTCAGAAATCGTAATTACTCGGTATAATTTAAGACAGAGATTCCGGATGACAACGTATTCGTTGTTGATAACAGAAAATAGTTCCGAGTGAAGTTTGATAGCTTAATGCTACGGGAAACCAGTACAACCATTATCCAGCGAAAACTGTATGATCGCGACCAAAATTTCCATAACCTTTCGGCAACATAACATTACACGACATCAATGATACGGTGACAACATTAATACTCGCGGTATACTAATCAAGAGGTAACGCAGCGAACTCGATAACAATAGCTCGGTCGCAATCCGTACGCGCGGACCGCGGCGTCGGTCGATCAATGACTTTCGTCTGGTTAACAATGGTTTCGGTACGCGCGACTTTTATACAAGAGCGAGAGAGACTGGCACGAGCACGACATACTTGACGGAAGATCGCGAATCTCGCGACAATAGTTTAGATGTAAAATAACGCGCAATCTACGACGGCGAAATCGATATTCGTCGGGCGGCAGAACGACGGCCTACTCTATCTCTCGCGCGCGCGCCTTGCTCTCTCTCTTTCTCTCGCTCTCGCGCTCACAAATGTTAGCGCGCGTGACGCATGCTCTCTCGCACGCGATATTATACTCGCACATTGTACACGCTTTACACTCACACACCACAAATCAGATTCGTAATTGACGCGCTATCGAGACTCCCGATACAACGACGAACCATTTACTGTACAATAGACGCAGTTTTAACGGCGCGACAATGAGGACTACACGGTGCGCGATACTCGACCGAACCCCAGGGACTCAACGCTGTCGTGATTTCCCTACCGACGAGAGTGTAATCTTTCTACTCTCCACTGCTTGACGCGAATCGTTAACCAAATTTTATTCTGACCAAAATTCCGGGCTTCGCCCGCGCGACAGAAATTCACTAAAGATACGCGATTCCGTCAGAACAATGGAAATCAAGACTCGTAATAATCGTGATACGTAATTATTAAGAATGGGTAGCCTCAAATCAATGGTAATCAATGCCTTCTCGCCTTTTCGGCCACGTCCCCAGGGACTGAGATCGTCCTACGGTCAGGACTCCGCGACACGTCCGGCCGGGTCGAGCGTACACGCCAGAGAGAGTGATCCACCGGCCGGCGTTCGATAGCAGGATCAATCCTGCGCGCACGTGGTGCGTAATCGATAGCCAATCACGGCCGCTCTCTGTCTCTCGCAGCCGCGCGACATACTCAACCGCGTATCGAGGCTCTAAGCACCCCCCGCGACAACAATTATCAACTTCCTAACCCGCCGTAATTCATATCGTGCGGGGTTATTATTAATACGGTATTATTATTAATATTTATAATCGTTTGTATTAATACGGCAGGTAAGCCGTTCGGCGGACGGGGTTCACCGCTAGGTTTTATTGCAGCTGACGGGGCCCTTCTCTGCTTCTCCTTTGGGGCGATTTATGTGCCCAAAGTCGATCGGGCCCTGAGTGTTTTCAGCGGTTCGCTCCTGCCGAATTCCTCCCGGCACGTGAACATCATTCCTGTACCGCGTGTGCCGGTACCTAAGGTCGATGGTTTTTGGCTGTTGTGGTACCGGTGATCTTTCTCTCTCTTTGGTTCTCTCCCTCGATATCGTTCTCGCCTCTCCCTATGATACGGCTCTCTCTCTCTCTTTCCCGGTACGGCTCCCGAAAATACAACAAAATCAGCGAATTAATACTATAATTATTTGACGACAGCGCTCTTTTCCCTGGGATCTCGGTATCGCTCTCTTACGCTCGCGTGGCGTGGACGCTCGGCCCTTTTTGCCCCACTTTTAGGGTGAAGTGGACGCGCGTCGAGACGGCAACGTCACAGTATATATATACAGGGTGTCCCATTTTAATCTCATCAGACAAATATCTCGAAAAATATGGAAGATACGGAAAAATGTTTCATCCAAAAGTTGTAGGACTTGAAGGAGGACAGATGACGAAAATATGTACTTGACCTTGAGTGATCTATTGAAGGTCAGGTCAATGTCATCGATGTTTTCTTAAATGGAACCCCCTCTTTTTCATTACATATTCTTGTAGCTTACCTCGAGAGCTTTCCAAAACACTATAATTAAGTTATTTTTCATTAAGTACTTTTCGAGTTATAAGGCTTGAAATTTACAGTATTTTGACATAAATTACAAAATATCGTATAAAACATTCAGTTTTCGGTAATCTTACCTTAATACTTTTATGCATAAAATAATAAGACCAATCAATTGATGTAAAGAAAACACATAATTGCTTCCAAAAAAAGTATACAGTTGCAAATTATATACTTTTTCTTAATAGCAACTATGTGTTTTTTTACACCAACTGATTGGTCTTATTATTTTATGCATAAAAGTATTAAGATAAGATTACCGAAAACTGAATGTTTTACACGATATTTTGTATCTTATGTCAAAATACTGTAAATTTCAAGCCTTATAACACGAAAAGTACTTAATGAAAAATAACTTAATTATAGTGTTTTGGAAAGCTCTCGAGGTAAGCTACAAGAATATGTAATGAAAAATAGAGGGTTCCATTTAAGAAAACATCGATGACATTGACTTGACCTTCAATAGGTCACTCAAGGTCAAGTACATATTTTCATCATCTGTCCCCCTTCAAGTCCTACAACTTTTGTTTGAAATATTTTTCCGTATATTCCATATTTTTCGAGATATTTGCCTGAGGAGATTAAAATGGGACATCCTGTGTGTGTGTGTGTGTGTGTGTGTGTATAATTGTGCATATGTATGCTGTATTATTAATTATATATTGTTGCGTTCCTCAAACGCCCTTAGAGATATCTCGAAAGATATCCTCTCACAGACAGTCACAGTCACACGCGCCCGAAATAAATAGACTCGTTATGCACAAGATATGTTTTAATGGAATCATGACCTCAAGGAATACAAGAAGAAGAAATACAATATTGAGAATAATGAGATATTATCTTAAGTCGCGTAACACGTCAAATTGTATTGACAGTCAGACTCCGACTGACTTGGCGTCTATAAACAAAAGTAACGCGCACGTTGTTTTTTATATCTGCCATGGTGACGATCTCCCGGAAACGTATACGGGGTGATCCCGAGGAAGAGGATTTAGATCCGAGGGGCGTAACACTACCCCCCTCCTTCCAGATTGTCGTCCCGACAATCCGTTACGGAGACTAATGAAGACCCAGGACTGACGCTGATAGGCACCGACGAATCTTCCTGCTCTCCCTCTAGCTGTTGCTAGCAGGTTAACGAGCGAAACGTCTGGTCCCAATCCTTTGCGTCCTCTTCGTCCGGACGAATCCTGCTCTCTCTCTAGCTGCTGCTAGCAGGTTACCGAGCTTCGTCCTCTTCTTCTCCGTACCCGAACGGTGCCTCTTGAGAAAAGTTGGCCAAACTTTCCTCTATACCGCCGAGTTGAAAATCCCTGTTGATGTTGTCCTCGTTGTTGTTGTGCTCCCGCTAATCAGTCTTCCGGAGAAAATCGAAGAAAGCGTCGAATCTTCAGACAAGGGGGGGGATATCTTCCGTGGACCCATCGTCCCTCGTGTACTCCCCAAGTCTCTGTCTCGGCATTTGCCCTACGTCTCGTGGGAAAACCACGGATCAAAAACCACGAGAGAGACAGTCTTCTCAATCGAAGAAGAACCAAATGATCATCCTGTCGAAGATGAGACGGTCTTCTCAGTTGAAGAACCAAACGACCATGGAACACGAATGGGAAGTCTCCTTTTGGAAGGTATCAGCTATTCGTTGAGCTTCAGCCACAGGAACTTTCTCGGAGAATCCTCTCGTACCGAAGACTCAGAAAAATTTTGAAGATCTAGAAGATCTTCAACTGAAAAAGAAAACAAACACAGAAAGAATTCTAAAACAGACATTCACTCTCACACATTCACACAACACGCATACACACAACTCTTCAATCCCTAACAATTTTATTCAGGCTCTGACCTAACTAACAATTAACAATATCCCTATCTATAAATGGAGCTAATCTATCCGCGTGAACCACTTTCTTCCGATGTCTTGGTGTCTTCTGAATGCAGTACACCACATCATTGAACTTCTTCAGAATTAAGAAAGGTCCTTCCCAATTGCTCTGCAATTTTGGAGCCTTTCCTTTAATTCTTCGGGGGTTGTAGAACCAGACTCTCTCTCCCTCCTGAAAAAGAATCTTTCTAACTCCCCTGTCATACCAACTCTTCACTCGAGAAGATTTTGCATCCATCTTCTCTTTAACTTCGGAATGAATTTCGTCTAGTTTTTCTCTAAGAGTACTGGCGAAATTCTCAATTGAAGAAGAAGATTCTGTCTCTTGTGTCCTTGGAAGGTTCCCTCGTAATAAATCTACTGGAAGTCTTAGATCTCGAGCAAAATATAATTCCGCAGGAGTCATTCCAGTAGTTTCGTGCTTCGAAGACCTGTAAGCTAGAAGGAACATGGGAATCCACCGATCCCAATCCTTCTGATTCTCAGAAATATACTTCGCTAAATAGTTTATTATAGTCTGATGTTGTCGTTCGACTTGACCATCAGACTGAGGATGTAACGGGGTAGTCCGTGTTTTCCTAATTCCAAGCAGTTCCATCAATTCGGCAAAAAGTTTTGATTCAAAGTTCTTCCCTTGGTCGGTATGTACCTCCAGAGGTACTCCGTGTCTCGAAATAAATTCGTTGACGAAGATTTCTGCAACCGTCTTTGCTCTAATATTCTTCGAGGGAAAAGCTTCTACCCATTTGGTGAAGCAATCGATGATGACGATCAAATATCTGTTCCCGGAAGAAGTAATCGGGAGCGGACCTAAAACATCCATTTGAATTCTCTCAAACGGATTTCCGACGTTGTAGATCTGCATGGGGGATTTTCCTTTTCCTGTCGGGCCCTTTTTTGAAACACAAACTTTGCAAGACTTGCACCAATTCTCGATGTCTTGCTTGTAAGTCGCCCAATAGAAGCGCTTACGAACTTTTTCCAAAGTTTTATTTACTCCGAAATGACCTCCTGATGGAGAATCATGTATCTCTTCGAGGATCTGTTTCACTCGTTTCCGAGGAACAATTAATTGAAGAAAACTAAACTTCAAATTTGGGGCTTCCCACTTCTTGTAAAGGATTCCTTCCCGAAGAATTAATGCATCCCAGTAAGTCCAATAAATTTGAGCAGAAATGTCTCGAGTCGATAATTCGGAACGGGGTGGACGTGTTCCTTCTCTTTTTCCTTGTATTATAATGGCGATGTCAGCATCTTCTTCCTGATCTTTTTTCCAATCTTCAAGATCTTCTCCTTGTGAGTCGGGCAACTATCTTTTCGTTTTCCAAATTGCTCCTTCCTTCGACTCTGGCGCAATATTCACAGCCAAAAGTCTCACAAAGTCGTCTGGATAATCCGTCGGCATTCTTGTGAGACTCTCCTTTGCGGTGTTGTACCTCGAAGTCGAATTCTTGGAGTCTCTCCAACCAACGAGCCAGCTGCCCCTCAAGATCCTGACAACTGATCTAGAATATCGTCGATGCGAGGGAGGGGATAGGAATCCTTTACCGTAATGTTGTTGAGTTTTCGGTAATCGATGCAGAATCTCAGGGTTCCATCTTTGTTTTTCACCATGACGGCCGGCGAAACCTAAGGGCTTTGAGATTCTTCGATGATTCCTTCGGTAATCATTTCCTTCATGATTTTATCCACCTCCTCCCTCTGTTGAAAAGGAAACCTACGGGGTGCCTGTTTAATTGGGAGAGAGTCTTGCACATTGATAACATGTTCAATTACATCACAACAACCAGCAACAATATCGCAGGAGAATAGATCTTGAAATTTATTTAGAAAATTAGCAAAGATTTCTTTTTCATTTTCTTTTAAATCAATAGAACTCTTTTCGAAAAGACTATTTAAAATAGATGGAATTTTTTTAGGAAATTCTTCAATTCTTAGACATTGATAGTCTTTTAATTCTTTATTACTCTCGAAAACTTTATTAAATACATTGTCTAAATTAATCATTTTTAGAAAATCAGCTCCAAGAATACATTGATCATTTATATTTGCAACAAATAAAGGGATTTCCAAGTAATAATTTCCAATTTCAATTTTTACTTTTACCGAACATTCAATTAAAATTTTCTCCCCATTTGGACATTTTAAAATAATATCTTTTATTGGAGTCTTTATAAAATCTTCTCCTGCGAGTTTACTATTTAATAAAGAAACGTCAGAGCCCGTATCAATCTTAAATAAATAAGTTTTTCCGTTGAGTTTTCCGAAATAAGAAAAACAATCTTTTTTATGGATCCTTCTAATTCGATATTCGGTGAAATCAACAAAATCAGGTATCGGGGAATTAAAAGTCGAAAAAGTCGAATTTTCCCCGAAAAGTTCAACTGGATTCAGTTTCCCTTCGCGTCAGGGCACTGAAATCTTAAATGGCCGGTCTTTCCGCAAGACCAGCATTCTTTCGAAGAAGAATTATTATTTTGTGGCTGCGCTTTTCCCTTCGAGTCAAACCTTTTCGAGTCGGAATTCGTTCGCGCGTGATTCCTCTCTCCCCTCTGAAAATCTCGTCTCTCATTATTTTTATCAAAATTTTTATTCCCGTTATTTCTATTATTATTTCCGTTTTCTTTCTTGTTCCCATAAAAATCTCCTTTGTTTCCGTAATTCCCGAAATCTTTCTTTTTCTCGAAATTTTCATCTTTAATTATTTTGATCGCTTTACTTCTTTCGATTGCGAAATTAAGTGAAGTTATCCCTTCTAATTGGAGGGTTCTTCTTACAAAATTGTCAGAAATCGCGGAAATGAACATCTGCGCGCACGCGATTTTATCGCGGACCTCGTAAGAACATTCGGGGTAAGCGAGTCGCGAAAGTCTTTCTAGTTCTGTCCCAAAAGACGCGAAATCTTCCTCGTATTTTTGCTTTCTATTCGTGAATAACGAATAATAATTTTGAGTCAAGTTTCCGTCCCCAAAAAGTAACTCTAGCTTCGATTTTAATTCCGCGAAAGTAAATTCTTCGAAATTCTCTATATTTTCTAAGACGGTTCGCGCTTTTCCTCTGAGGTTCGCGGCAAGAGAGATTGTTTTCGTCTTATCGTCCCATTTGTTTGCGACCGCGATCAGGAGAAATTGGGAGAGGAATTCCCGCAGCGGAACTCTTCCGTCGTACGTATCGGGCTTTAATTTCAAGCCCGTTTTCGCACGAAAGTCGGCGGTCGTTTCGGTCGCGAAAATCTCGGCACTCGCGTTCGTCGCGGCACTCGCGTTCGCGGATCTCGAGGTAGCGCAAGCCGGAAAATCGCCGCGAGTTGGGAAATTATTAGGCGTATCGCCGGAAGCTCTATTCTCGGAAGGACTTAGCTGTTGTGTGTGATGCGAAGAAATTCTTAATTCTAGTTGTCTCAGCTGTTCATCCTTCTCTCTTAGAAGAGCCTCGAAGCGAGCCTGTTGGTCTGCGAGCCGTTGGTCTCGTTCATCTCGCATCTCTCGAAGTTCTCGCAGCGCGGCTTGGAGAGCATCCGCGTCGGCGGTCTCGTTGACGGCCGCTGCTCGGCGAGATCGCGTGACTCTGAGAGGATTCTGCGCTGCCATGGATGAAATTTTTCGGGCGTTCTTTCGATGGATCCTTTCGTCCTATCCCGGACGAGCCCCCAAAATGTTGCGTTCCTCAAACGCCCTTCGAGATATCTCGAAAGATATCCTCTCACAGACACTCACAGTCACACGCGCCCGAAATAAATAGACTCGTTATGCACAAGATATGTTTTAATGGAATCACGACCTCAAGGAATACAAGAAGAAGAAGTACAATATTGAGAATAATGAGATATTATCTTAAGTCGCGTAACACGTCAAATTGTATTGACAGTCAGGCTCCGACTGACTTGGCGTCTATAAACAAAAGTAACGCGCACGTTGTTTTTTATATCTGCCATGGTGACGATCTCCCGGAAACGTATACGGGGTGATCCCGAAAAAGAGGATTTAGATCCGAGGGGCGTAACACTATTATATATTTTTCCTTATATTACAAAAAATTTTGCAGAATTATGTATGCGGGTGATCATGGTACATCTTTTTATCTGTACGTATACCTCACTGATGCTATGTCCGCCGCGCATGCGCGAAAAAACCCGGCCCGTTTCACAACACTGACCGCAAGCGGAAAGCGATTACCTTCATCTTTAGCTAATTGTGTCAACACACGAAGAGCTAGGAACGGGGCACATACCATTCCATAACCGTCAACAATACGTAAATGATTATCGCTTCGCGAGGAGAATTTCTCTATAAAATTCGCTGATAATCTATGTCCCGCGGATCTAGGCGAATCTGCCTATACATTTTCGCGATGTCGGCAGTGTATACGTACTGATACTTACGCCATCGTAATGTTACGGACGTAATCTCGGTTTGCAGTTTCGGACCCGCGTACAGATGATCGTTTAAGGAGATGCCGTTGGAAGTAAGGTTGGAGGCATTGAACACCACGCGCAGATGCATGGTAGCGCTACTTTCCCGGATCACCCCGTGATGCGGAATGTAAACTTGTTGGTTGATATCATCGTGAGACACCGTCGCCGGGCGCATATGCCCAAGACGTTCATATTCCGAAAAAAAGTCACGATATTTCTCTGCCAGCGACGGGTTACTCTGAAATCGACGAACTAGCGTATTTAATAATTTTTCGGCGCGAAATTTGGAAGTGCCGATATCGATAGGAGGACCCTTCTTGAAAGGGAGGCGAACGATGTATCGTCCGTCGGAATCACGAGAATGAGTAGAGCGAAAATGCTCTTCACACAGTATTTCCTGAGGAGTAAGAATAGATTGTCGTGGAAGTTTCTCTATTTCCCAAAACCGACGAAGTTCTTCCTCAGGGGAAGGCGAACAGAAAATATGATGCGTCAAAACACTTGCGAGAGAAGAGTGAACAGACTGCATCATAGAAGAAGTGTGAACGTCGGTCGCCTTTGAGTTGATGGGTCCCGAAATAACCCATCCGAGAACGGAGTTCTGGGCGATAGGTTGCCCGATACCTCCCTTGCGAACACCATCGAGGATGATGTCGTTATACAAATCGGCCCCAACGATAATTTGAATAGGATCGGGGCTGGTCGGATCCGGTTCAGCCCACGGTAAATCCGAGAGATGAGAGACGAAAGATCTGTCTGTCGTCTCGGAGTATAGGAAGTTAATTTTCCTATAATGAGCGCGGTCGTCGAGAATGCCGGAACGGGAGCTTTCCGCGGAGAGATAAATATGCGCGGCGTGTCGAAATGTTCCCGCGTGAATACCGCCGACGGCGGTGACTGAGATCGGCATACGAATTCGCTTCGCGTGTAAAGTCTACGCTAAACTCTCCGAAATGAATGTCATTTTGGATCCTTGATCGAGCAAGGCTCTTACCACCGCGATGCGACCCGACGATACGCGCACCGTGATCCAAGCCGTCGCTAACAAGACTTGCGCTTGTTTTCGCGCTGTTCTCGAAGCGAACAGAGAATTGACTTCGGTTTGCGGCTGTAGCGTTTGAGGCGACGAGCAATTCGGTGATAATGTTCCGGCCGAACTCGAGGAAGAATCCGAGTCGAAATGTAACATCGAATGATGTTTCTTGTAACACACGTGACAGGAATATTTACTTTTACAAGCTTGTGCGGAATGCTTATCGCTTAAACAATTAAAACAGCGCTTATACTGTTTAACGATATTCTGACGTTGACTCGGAGTCTTCCGACGAACGTAGGACAAACAGGAAGAAAATGCTGCGATTGACACAACGGACATTTCGCTGACGGGTTCGCCGACGCAGTGGCGACGTGAATTCGCGACGCGGAAGCGGTTTTCGAAGTTGGTTTCACGGATGAAACTGGCGCACAATTTTCTAACGCGCGAACACAAGATTTAATAAATTTACTGAGATCTTCATACGACGGCGGAGCTTCTCTATCACACTCCTTTAAATTCCACGCTTTAAGTGTTATCAGATCGAATTTCTGCGCAACGATGTGGACGAGAATATCGCTCCACAGCTCTTCCGGCGTTTGGTTCAGATTCGTAAGAGATGATACCGCCGCATTAACTTTATCATATAAGATCTGCAACTCTGAAGCAGATTCGCGTTTGATATCCGCCAAATTAAGCAACGTTGTTAAATGCACGTTAAGAGAACAACGCTTATTTTCGTAGCGCGACGTTAACGTTTTCCATGCGATATCGAAGTTGGTGGCGGTGATAGAAATATTCGCGATACATTCGAGAGCGCGGCCTTTTAAACAAGACAATAAAAAATGTATCCGAGCAAAATCATCTAAATCTTTATTGTCTCTAATCAGCGCAGTGAATCGATCGCGAAACTGTTTTCACTCGTCGCAATTGCCGTCGAAGGGCGGTAACCGAATGGGCGGAATATGCGACAACGAGAAAGCGGAAGTTTCCGAACGCGTACTCGAATTTAAAACAGATTGGTTCGGACTCACAACAGGCTCGAATTCTTCCAGGCACTCCACTATGGCATCCAACGTGGTTTGGTAGACCTCCTCGGTGAACGAGAAATAATCATCCTTGAAGTAGTCCAACGCAGGTTGCGTAGCCGTCGGAATTGCCTTTGTCAGCTGATCATGGCCTTCTTGATAGGCACCCCAGAGTTCTTTGAGCGCTGCAATTCTGGAGCGAATCTTGGCTGCCGTCAGATTATTTTTACCAATCTTCCTGAAGTTTTCCAGAAAACGCTCGATTGAGCGCTGTAATCTCGTCTGTTTCGACATACTTTCCGTCATGATGACGCGTCGAAATGAAAGCACAGTCTTTTAAAAGAACTTCACTCACGTCCTTCACCTACGCTTCGTATCCGGCTCGAAGGACCAAAATTATGTTCGCGGGGGGTGGGGGGGATCGAAAAATCGAGGAGATCGGCCCTCGCGATATAATTTAAAAAGAGACGAGAGAGTGCCGGAATCCGTTCAGAATTGAACACGAAGACGATAGGTTGCGCGAATCCGAAGATCCGCTGAAGGATCAGTGAAAGGAGAGAAAATGTGAATTGTCGTGTCGTCTATAATAAACATTTATTTTATAACAATTCACAAGCTGGCGCGAGCGACGATCCGTATCAATCTAGCGAACGGAGATCTTCTGGTCCGTCCTTTAGAAAGCGCCCTTTAAGCAGTCGAATATCTTGAAGATCGGAGATCTTGATCGCGGTCGACGGAGATCTTGATCGCGGTCGACGGAGATCTTGATCGCGGCCGACGGAAATCTTGTGCGCTCGGCCGAGGACGGTCGCAAAGGAGATACGATTATCAGCTCGCGAATATAACAATATTAATGAATAATTATATTAATTCTTTGATAAATCGCTGCTTATGTTGAACGAATACTTTGTACTGTCGCTATTATAAAGAAATCGCTCGCGTGCTATGAGGCGAGACGGCAAGTCCGTAAACCGAGAATCACTTGTGTCGCAGCGATCACGACGCGATCGCTCGAGAGAAAAAATACATCGGTTCAAGCAGGAACCCGATTATTCACTAAACACACGACACAAGCTTCACACGACGAGAGAAAAGATGACACGAGCAAAGAACGACACGAGAGAATGGTCGAACAGACTGAAAGAATTCACGGCCACTCGTCGATCGATCAGGTGAATCTCACAGTTCGAGCGTTACGTTGAGATTGACTGCTTCGGTTGCCGCGCCTTGGAATCCGGAAGACTCTCTTATTCATATATATGTATATATATCGCGGAATGTGGCGCGATCCTCGTGTTTTCGTCTTTTCGGACAATAGAGCTGGTAATTGATCGCATGTCGAACACGTGCCGTCCTCGCAAGGTTCGGTGCTCTGACGAAAAGAAAAAGCGCGTGACGCGGTTCTCTGCGCGTGATCGCGACCCGACACCGAGCTTATGTGTTTGCCCGGAATGCGAGAAGTTCGATTAAATCGATAATATTTAAAATCGCGTTTGACTTTCAAACAGTACTAAATATAAAAGAAACAGAACTTTAAAGATTTTAAACAAGACTTCAGAACTAAAAAGATTTTAATTAGATTTAATTTAGAATCTTGAGATCAAAACAAGGTTTAAAATAAGAATTCAGAACTAAAAAAGGTTCTAATTAGAGTTATGGCAGTCTTTCTAGTCCCAAATAAGGTTAAAATTTTCGACTCGGGTATTTTATGACATTTATGATATTAGAGTATCGTTGTTGGATATAATCTTTTATTTAATCAAAATGAAAATCATATGGATGAGATGAAATTGATCTTTCTCTTTCTGTTTTTATATCTTCTTGTCGTTCCTCAATACGTCAGCACGTCTTAAAATTTCTTTAAATATTTGACGCCGTCTTCTCTGCCCAAGGTCGCCAATAGCCTTCCTTGACACTTTTACAATTCATGTAACACTTTTACAATTCATAAATCCGTTTATGCCTTATCTACAGTTTAGTCGTGAATTCGATAAAATAATAATACATATTCTTTAAAATCAATTTTTGCGCTGGGGGATTTTAGAGGTACTTCAATTGAGACGTAACGGTTATGACTTACGGAAAGTGTGTGTGAGATGGGCTTCCTCATCATTTGTCATGTACATATACACACAGTTTTCTATTATGTGCGTTACCCCCTCTAATGTGATTTTCATGCTGCGCGTCCCGAATGTGGTATCACCGTATCATTAACAACCATGTAAAACAATTGCATCAGAGAGTCGTAACGCTTCGCGACATTTTTATCCTGTGTTTTGTGTAAATTTTTATAACGGACTGCGATGTTAAAACCGAAAGAATACGCATTCATATAGTGGCTAGACAGTGCTTACAAAGATGTGGTTGACTTGTTAGTATTACCGCGCGATCGAGCAGGAAATTTAATTCTGTTGCATTTGTAAAGTAGCGTTTTAACCAACGAAAAACAACGACCACAGCGTGTGCTAAAGTTCTCGCCATAAGTGATAAGTGTATAATCTTTCATAAAATTATTTTATTTTTTTATTTTTTTTATTTTCGAAATAATTAATGAGAAATTAATTTAAAAAGATCTGACTATCCGCGCGAATGCATGCGCACAGCGAGAAGAGACCACTGTTTACGCGGTTGCTACTATGCGCACGAAGCTCTAACATTATGCGTCGTGCATTGGTTTGTTCATTAATGTTCTTTTCAGGAAATCATGTTGTCATTTTTTAGGTGAGTGCGCTCATCTTGAGTTCCTGTTCACGTGGTCATTCGCGAATCATGAATTAGCGGTTTTGCGATTCAAAACGATCTATATTTTATCGTACAGCAACTAAATTAATTTGTTATCGGCAGCGATTTATCATCTTTTGCGTTGCGTCCGTTTCTTTATAATTTGCAGTGTTTCATACAGATCTTGTCATGTTCGTTTTTATTCAATTTGTTTCTTTTATGTCCTGCGCTAATTTATTATTATTATCATTGAAAATAACCCAAAGTGGGTCGAATCTTCTGTTCTATAATGAATAAATTTTATTTCAACACATAATACTTATAGTTTACGCACTAAGTACCACGTCCTTGTTTTAATTGGCCTTTCTTTCTATTTATTTGATATATCATTAGAACCTTTTCTTCTTATCTACATTTCATAAAAGAATCAAACAAAAAATAAAATGAAAAAAAAAATAAGAAAAGTTCGTGCAATCTTTGATAAAGAAAATTATTGTCATAAATCTGCGAAAAAAAGAAACCCCAATGAGAATCCACTCTGCTCGAAGAATATGCAAGACAATCTTAACAAGCAAGTAACTGCCGGAAGTAGTCACAAATTTTAAAGTCAGCCATATATTTTTCCAAGTTACTCAAATTTTCTGGAAAGGATAACTTACGACAAGCCAGACGATCAACGAAATCTTTCAGGTATATAATATTGTTAGGAATATTGCACTTTACTATTCAGTAGCAGAAAATATATTCTGTATGTTCGAGATCGAATCTCGACCACAATTAAAATCGAAACAAAAATGAACCGAAAGTACCGCGCCGACGCAAGATCTAGAGTTCAGCTCCGCGCTCGCACAAAACAGAGTGCGTTCCATCAGCCGCTCCAGCGATCCACGTAAGACCGTATCGATAATTGATCGATACAAACCGCGCGGCGGTCACCCGAACAATAAACACTAAACTCAAAACTTTGATAATTTTACCGTATAAAATTAAGGTCGCCAACGATCTATCAGAAAAAAGTGGCGGAAATACGTGGACGTTCTGAAAACATCGAGAATCAATCCGAATAGTGCCGCTATAAAATCTCCCTCGGCGGACCGCCGCTCGCACTCGATCATGAGCTTTCCCGGTGACAGTGTATGTTATTCCAGTACATAGAGTTTCGCTAGAAAAGTCGCTCGCTTTTCAGTCTTCGCTAAAATTAACTAAAATCCCCGACTCTTTCTTCGCTCGGCGATTTGTTCGTTGCTCGCGACAAATCTCGCCCTTCGCGCTTCCAGCCGCGATTTAACTTTAGCGCTCTCGAGCAGCTTTACGTCGTTCGCGGAAGTGTGGTTCGCTCGCCAGTACGCGCTTGTTAAAAGAATTTTGTAATTAATGTAAATGGTGACTGTACATAAAATATTAACTTTTAGACGTTTATTAAACTTAAATTAAGCGAAACTGTCGTAGTTCACTTTCTTTCGTTCCTTTTCGCGCACACTGTGTAACTAAAGTCTCTCTCTATAATCTTAAATCTAAAAAATTTAATATCTATATTTAAAATTTGCCTGAAGCCTTGTGAAAATTCTACTAATGCGTGGAATAATTAGTCAGAGTGGGAGAAGGGAAATCTGTGGGTCCTACTTTTTCAACCCAATTATATGGCAACCTAGGATCATCACATTTTCTAATACTCTCAAATTCCAGAAGTGTCTTGAAATTATAACGCAAACATTCAACAATCAGATTATACTCTAACGAAGTTAAATAATGTGTCATATCAATCATGTTTGACGAACATGCAAAGCAAATTCGAGACATCAAATAATAACCTGAAACTTACGGAGACACTGGTAAGTAGAGATACAGCTGGTTGTATCAATGACGACTTATGGAATTTATAACAATTGTTACAGTAATTAATAGATTACTTTTGTATTATAGAGCATCGCAAAAAGACATTTTGCAGAGTCTGAGAAGAGACGGCAAGAAGAAATTTCAGAAAGTGATTCAGAAGCTACTAAATCTATTAACAAAGATTCTGTATAGAGTAGCAGCAAAAGTTCTACGCTGGCTTCTTCGGACGAATCCCAATCTAATGACAAGCAGAACTTCAATATTGGAGCACAATTATTTGCAGAATTAATTCCATTTAAGAGTAATTTTCTAACTATGTAATCTCGTAATTGTAACTATTTTAATTTTTCATTTAAGATTATGACAATAATTGTATGCCTTTATTCATGTTGTAGTTACGAAACAAGATATACAGTTTCTATAATTTCTTCTGACAGCTGCTAAACATTCATATGAATCTGAGGCAAAAGTCGACAAAAATAATAGAGGAAGGTTTGAGGTAAAAAGACCGAAAAGAATTCAATATAATATATATTTCATTTTTCTGCTTTATTGTTTTTCTTTTTTTTTTTTTAGTACAGATTCCGGCGCAAATGCTCAAATCTGGGTACAACATGTTAAAAAGCTACTAACATATATTGTTAAAAAATTATTCTTTTACTAACATGAATACATTTATCGATTATCGAACAGGTGGAGATATCACCAAATAGTGGTTTTACTTATCACGGGAGAAAATTGCTTATATTGAATTAAGATCAACAACAGAAAATCAGGAGTGTGACTGGAAAAAATTGGTGCGAGAAACTCTTCTAGAGGTTTATGGTAAGAGTATCACTATCACAAGTCGACATTAAACGTGCAACATGGATGAGATGTATTATTTCCCGTCTTTTGGTCGCTGAATCCGAATCCGGAAGCGAAATTTTTTTATCACGTCAGGTTTTTGAGAAAATTGAGATTCAAAGTGTCAAAAAACGTTTTTGGCCATTTTTGAAACAACGTAGCGGGTGAACCTGAAGTGCTAGAGACTTTTAATAGGGCTTCGATAAAAGCTTGAATCTTGTGCTTTGAGATGATCATAATGAAAATAATGTTGCACCCGCCTATCTTGAGCGGTAACAGATTTTCTCTCCGCGCGCGCTCGCCACTCCTTACCGTAAAAAAAATTATTACAAGTTATTTTAATATTGTGTAAAATATTAGTGAAAGACTACTAAAACTACAACTGTAAAAACTTATCTACAAAGTAGTGTTATTTTAACTTTAAAAAACTGTTCTACAAATTATTTTAATATTGTGTTAAATATATCCTACAAAAATAATGATATCAAAAAATTGCGCCAACTGAAAACAGAAACTCACACTAACTAAAATTAAAAATTTGTAAAGTATTTTAATTAAAAAAATTGTACAACATAGTTGTTTTAATTTTCTACATATATCCTACAAAAATAATATAAAAAAAATTGCACCAACTAAAAATAAAAATTTACACCACCTACAAATAAAAACTTATAAAAATAATTTAACTAAAAGAAGTTGTACAAAATAGTTATTTTAATTTTCTACATACATATATCCTACAAAAATAATATTAAAAAGTTGCGCCAACTGAAAACAGAAACTTACACTAACTAAAATTAAACAATTGTAAAGTATTTTAATTAAAAAATTGTACAACATAGTTGTTTTAATTTTCTACATATATCCTACAAAAGTAATATAAAAAAAATTGCACCAACTAAAAATAAAAATTTACACCACCTAAAAATAAAAACTTATAAAAATAATTTAACTAAAAAAAGTTGTACAAAATAGTTATTTTAATTTTCTACATACATATATCCTACAAAAATAATATAAAAAAGTTGTGCCAACTGAAACTAAAAACTTATAAAAATATTTGACTCAAAAAAGTTGTACAAAATAGTTGTTTTCCTAAAAACATTTTCTACAAAAATATTTAAAAGTTGCGCCAAATAAAAATTTATTTCTTTTTTTATATTATAAAGAAAAAATATATCTAATAAATTGCAATCTAATATCTATTATAAAAAATCGTTGAAATTTTGTGTGAACAATTATATACATTTAATAATCGTATTGCATATATCCTGAAATGTTTAATAAAAAATAATACAAAACAAAAAATGTAAAATTAAAAATTAATAGAAAAATTAAAAATTAAAAATTAAATAATAAAAATGTTATTAATATTTAAAAAAAATTTATTTGTGTTCACCCTCTCTCTCCTCCTTCTCCCTTGCGAATGCCTCTCATGCATTATATATTATTTAAGACCTCTCTCGCGAACACCTCTCTCTCTCGCGTTATTATATCTCATAATTATAAGTATTATTTTAAAAAACATACACATACATGTGACCGTAAATTATTTTAAGATAACTAAGTTGTATAGTTAATCGACAGGTTATTGACGGTGACTTACGGCATACCTTCGGCGCGATATACGAAAAAACCGACTGCTAAATTAAACGAAAAAAGACACACGAAGATGGGCGCCCGGCACGAAAATCCGCACTGCCGAAAAACTTTACGTAAATCACAAATACTGAATCGGTTATAATCGCGACAGACAATACGCGGCTACTCAATTAACGAAATTGGTAGAGGGGGGGTGGTCCTGGCGGACGGGACGGGAGAAAATAGCGAGAGGCACTACTAAAATGACACACGTGAATAAATTGAAAAAGAATATAATATAGTAAATAACAAGTGAGAGAAAGAATAATATAATTGAAAAGATAATATATGAAAAGAGCAATATAAGAAAAACATTAGTAAAAAATATAATTTGTAAGAGCCCGGCCAGATGGTTGTCGGCCGCAAGGCTTCTCGCGATCGAGCACAAGGATATCGTATTTCACGCGCGAGCCGAAAGTCAATTCTTCGGCGGATAAGATTTTACCGCGATTCGAGGCTTATTCGGGCCTCGGCAGCGATGAAAATATTTCCGGAGGCCGACAATTAACTTGCGCTCGCCCGCGTGGAAGATCGAATATTCACAATATTGAAAGACATACAAAAGACGCTTTCATAACAGCGGTAATAATAATCGCAAATATAATCACGTTCGATATCGCAGTACGACTTGTATTCTCGATCGGAATTACACAATAATCGAACTGCCCTAAAGGAAGCGACAGACTCTACAATATAATGACGCGAAAAATACCAATATCTCAGATTAACACGACGGCATTAAAGAACGAAGAAATAAAGTACAAGAGATTACGCGGCATATATAGTACACTAACGCGCAATACGAAACGGACAATATAATAGACGCGCAATAGACAAAGCGGGTACGGTGTACAAGCTCCTTATACAAAGAATTCACACTGTATAAAGAAATGACAAAGAGATAATTAACAAGACGCAAAATATTGACTGTCGGCGGCAAGATTAATTCGGGAGAGAGAGTATTCACGCGGAGATGTCGGCTCAAATGAGCCATCTCGCCGATCGATTGCGTAATCTCTCGAAAGTCGAAAAATTGCGAAAAATATACAAGAAAATCTTAACTTACGGCAGCGATGAATCTATGGCGCAACTCATCTGAACTTTACTCGTAATTGGCGGCTTCACAATAAGGAGACGTCGGTCTCACCGATAACACCTCTCAAAATTTCCTTCGCAAAACGCAGCGATAATAGGCTTCCGCTCTATATGCTGGTCCGCCGAACAGTGACGAGCGGAAGGCCCGCAGGAGACACGCCGGCACATTAATGTGTAATAAGGCCACTTGTGGAGCTTCCGAATTACGCAGGGCCGTGGCGCGGCCTTGAGGGTCCTTGCAGCCTTCGTGCTTACGGTCTCAGGCCCCCGGTTTCTCGCTCGCTTCTTTTGACCTCCTGGTCTCGGAAAACGTCTGTTGCGGCAGCGTACGGACTTATCCGGTCCTCATCGTCCTTTATACGTAAGATGTACCTCCGGTCGATTTCCCTTTCAATCGAGTTCCATCCGATAAGGAAATTTGGGCCCGCGCATTGGACACAGTGCCGTAGCTTCCCTATCGGGGTTCTCACGCTCCTTGCGCTTGAGTGGCCTTCCCCTCAGATGTTTCCTTCGAGCCTGTGAATAGCAGTTATTTACAATGCGGCAGCGGCGGTTCTTCTTTCGAACAACGTAACCCGGTTTAAATGTTGGTAATTATTACCTGGCGTGCTCCTATTATCGGTGTCGGGCCTCCCCTCGTCCTCGATGTCAGTTGTGTTCTTCTCGTCGTCACCGGATGAGATCCTACCGACTGTATGTGTTTGTCACCGTATTTATAATCTACATCTCGCAAAATATGGAATGCCAAAAATAATGAAGACCATGGGATCGCGTCCGATCTCTCCCTAAACCGAAAGAGCGGAGGCCCGCGCGACCGACCCAGGCCGGAATTCTCAGCCCTTGTGATGGATGAATAGAACGTCACGTCACAATACATACACACATAAAAGTATGTAGGAGTAGGCTAGCGAGAGTACAGGATATAGAGGGCTCTAGCCAGCGGCCGTAGCGCTGGCAGAGGCGCAGGAGAGAGGGACGACCGCGTTGCTTGGTCTTTGGCGGAACCTCGAAGCGGGCGGACGTACGATTGTGATACGAAGGTGCAATACGGTTTTCTTTTGTCACTACGCTTACGTTGTAACCTCGGAAATATTACAGTGATAAAGTTCCTATATTTGTCTTAAATCATCGGCGTATATTTTATTTCCGCCTCAACACGCATTAACCACCCCTCTCGCCATCCTGCCCTTAAGGCCTTTCTTATACCGTCCCAGTTAACCTATCCACGGATTCCCAGCCTTACAAGTATATATAACACACAGTCATTAAATAAAAATGTTATTAATATAAAACAAATTTTTATTTAAAATTCCTATCTCTCTTAAGCCACCCATTGCATTATCTCTCTCTTTCTCTCGCGCGCTACCTCTCTCGCGAACGCCTTACGCTATCTTTCTTTCTCTCCGTCTTGATTCTCTCTCTCTAAACCTCGCGCTATCCTTCTCGTCGCGTTATCGTTATCGCGAACACATCACTGTCATCTAACGTGCGTTTCACGGACCCTAACCTCGCGGTCCCCCTCCCCGCGGACCCCTCGCCAACCGGACGCCACGCGGTCCCCCTCCCCGCGTGACGTCAATCCCCTCGGACCTTATGCTCGCGCCGCGTGACGTCATTCCCCCGCGCCCGCGGATCCCCCTGCCACTCACATCGGCAGGGGTGACTGTGACTCTCTGCTTCTGTCCCTATCTGTGTTGCGATGAGAATCGGAGCATATACAAAAGCTCGATAAGTTTTGTGGATTCAATTATGGAATTGACGGTTTTGTACTGGTGGCGGCGAGTCGCCGTTGAACATAGCAAATGCTATACGCTGGCATCATGCGGCCGGAGAAGAGTAGCGCTTGTATAAGAGCCGACAAGCATATACAAGAGGTGATCCAGCTGGGGAGTGAGGTGATCCCGCAGCTAAATAGAGAAAGGTGATCCTACGAAAGAAACGAGATGTCGATTGGGGTCCACAACTTCCGATGGTCCGGCTCGCCTGCCGACCTCGAAGGGTGGCCCCTCTTAAGAAACGATGTACTGGCTGTTCTTAGGCGCGGACGTCGTTGCTAAGGCTAGGAGAAGCTCTGCTTCAAACGGGCATCGCGAGTAGCCGTGTGTCCTGAACCTTGGAGAATAGAGGTTCGGGACGAGACACACACGGCGGCTTGCATCCCATCCCTGGCCTGGCACGCGTCCGAAGAATAGTCAAAGAGCGCACTCGCTCTCTCTTGCGGTAGTGTCTCCCGCAGGGATGAGCTAGAGTGCGCTAAGGGCGTTTTTACAGCCACGCCCGATGGAACGGGACGGGAGCGAAGTGACGCAATTTATTGCGTTGCTTTGCTTCTGTTCCGTTTCATCATTTTTATTTTTTTATTTTTATTTTGTTTTTAATACTTTCACCGACTTGTTGCTACTCTTCTCCAATTTTTCTTTCAATTCTTTTTGGCCGCTTGACGTCTACAGGCTCATAACATCATGTAGCCTGTAAGCAATACGCCGCCCGTCATCCCAGGCAAAGAACCTTTTGGCTAGCGTTCTGCAATTGAAAGCAACACGCCGCTAGGCGATTTAACATCCGTTGCAAAAGAAACACGCCGCTGGGCGTCTTTAACATCAGCCAGCTCTGATCGGCCTTTTATGGTGCGAGGCAGAACGCTGACCACGGGACGTCATATCCTGATGCCTGATGGAATGCCGATCGTCATCCTAGGCAATTTGCTTTGCTGTGGGATGCGTTGGCTTGTCGCTGCCAGTGGATATATACTTGAAAGTTTTAAAGTTTTGAGTGCGGCAAAAGCAACACGCCGCGGGCGGACTTTAAGAGTCGTTGCGAAAGCAACACGCCGCCAGCAGCTTTTGTATATGCTTCGGTTCTTAGAGCGGCACACAGGAGTAAACTCCATCTTAACTCCTGACGGGACGGAGAGTCCGGTTACCACGGCGACTATGTCCTCCCCAGAGTAGCCGTGCTTCTCATTAAGACGCCTGGGTGTCACTGCTGCGCTGAGCCTGCGTTTAAAAGCGCAGGTGATGCGCAGCAGGCAAGCCTGGGGTCTGAGCAAGCTATGATTGGGACGTTGATGCGATTCAGACCTCTAGTTAGGTCCTTCAGCCTCTCACGTCCCCGTGTATCTGGTAGGGGGACACTCGTTGCCGGATGCGGGATGCGTAATTCACAGCCTCTCCTGCGTTCAGTCAACGGTCCGCCTCCTCGCGGTACCTGCCGGTAACGTTGGGCTAATCAGCGCAACGGCTAAGTGTCCGTTGGCGCCACATGCTTCCACGATAGCCGACCATCAGGCCAAGCCCGCCCTTGAGCATTGTGGTTGAATAGTTGCGGAGGTCCCAAGCTAAGGTGGGAGATAGCGTGCCGAGAGCTGCATGGCCGTAGGGACTTAAAGCGGTACGGTCGCGAACGATTCCCCTGGGGCACCTGGCGCAACCCCAGTGGTATTTTAGTCGCCTTCTTCAGGTAATGGGGGCTCTGCCTGGACGGACATCAGGACCCGCCGTTCTCGTGGGAACAAATATGGACATAACAAAACAAATTTTTAAATTCGGTGATAAGGGGGGTAAGAGAGAGGAAGGAGAAAGGGAGTCCTCAGCTCCCGTGAATGACTGTGTCGAGATGGCTGTGAGTGAGCGTAAAAGGAGTGAGAGTGTGTCGAGCATGATGAGTGATGGTAGTTCGAGTGTCAAGCGTAAGCGTATGGGCGTGAGTGATGGTGTGGATGTGAGTGAATTGGCGTGTATGAGAAAAATCGGTGTGAGGCTTCGCAAGTATCTGTTTGTGGAGACGAGTAAGGTCTCGAAGATTGCGAGCGAATATATATTGAACTGTGTGGGTGAGTACGAAGAGCAGATGATGCGAATGATCTGTAAGAATGAGAGATTGCAAGGGAAACTGGATGAGTGTGTGAGTCGTGTGAGTCGGGATGTGGCCCAAGGTGTGTGTGCGAGTTACGCGAATGTGGCCGGTGCGAGTGTTGCGAGTAAAGTGAGTGAGAAAGCGAGTGTGTTAGTGAAAGAGAAGGAGCGTAGTTTTGCAGTGGTGGTCAGAGCGAAAGATGCGAATGTGAAAATGACGAGTGAACAGGTGAAAGAGAAAGTGATGCGTGATGTTAGCAAGTCATTGAATGTCCGTGTGAAAGCTGTGAGAAAGACGAGAAGTGGTGGTGTTGCGATTGAGACTGTGAGTGAGAGTGAATTGAAGAGGTTGGCTGTGTGTGCGAAATTTGGGGATGCTGGCTTGAAAGTGGAGATGCCGCGGAAAATAGGACCCAAGGTTATTGTGTATGATGTGCCGAATGAATTGACGAATGATGACTTTTTGAAAGAGATGTATGAGAAGAATTTGAAAGGAAGCGTGAATGAGGGTGAATTTAAGGAACGGGTGAGAATTGTGAGTAGGAACAGCAAAAAGGATGCAACCTGTGGGAACGTGATAATGGAAGTGATGAGCAAAGTGAAAAGAATTGTGTGTGAGGAAGGACGTATGTATGTTAATTGGAAGGCCTTCAGAGTGAAAGAGTTTGTGAATGTAATGAGGTGCCATAGGTGTTTTGCCTATGGCCACATGATGAGGGAGTGTGGTGAGAAAGAGCGTTTGTGCCAGAAGTGTGGACAGAGTGGGCACATTATGAAAGACTGTAAGAGAGAGTGTGTCTGCAGGAACTGTAAGTTACGAGGGAGTAAGTGTGACCACTCGGTTCTCTCCGAGGAGTGCCCGGAATATACGAGAGCTCTGGCGAGAGAAAGAGCGAGGGTGAATGATGAGTGAATCGTGTTTGAATGTTGTGCAGAGCAACTGCCAAAGGGCGTATGCTGTGATGTGTGATTTGGGTGAGTTGCTGTGCGAGCGCCGAGTGAGTGTGGCACTGCTGCAAGAGCCGTATGTGAGAGATGGTCGTGTGACCGGCCTGCCTGTGAGTATGGATGTAGTTATCTGTGAGAATGAATCTGTAAAAGCAGCAGTGGTGGTGAATGACTCCAAGCTGGATGTGATGTGTGTGAGAGAATGTACGAATGAATATGGGGTGGCTGAAAGGGGGCTTTGGTGAGATGTATGTGGTGTCTGTGTACTGCCAGTACGGCAAGAGTATCGAGCCGTACTTGGCGTACATGGACAGCGTGTGCAAGGTAGCCAGAGGAAAGCGTCTGCTGGTTGATATGGATGCGAACGCCGTCTCTCCCTTGTGGTACAGCAAGGGAGAAGGCGGTGGTAGAGAACGAGAGCTGCGTGGAAGAGTGTTGGAAGAATGGATCGTTGCGAATGGAATGAATGTGTTGAATGAGCCGAGCGACCTTTATACGTTCAGTGGTCCAAACGGAGAGAGTGACATCGATGTCACTCTCGTGAATGATGCGTGTGCGGGGTGCCGGTTTGAGTGGGACATAAAGCATGACTGGGGTATCAGTGATCATAATGTTCTGCTGATACGAATGCTGTATGGTGAGGATGCTGGTGCATATGATGATGTATGTAAGTGGATTTGGAAGGGTGCAGACTGGGAAGGATATATGTGTGACCTGAGAGAGAGTGCGTCGGAGAATGCTGCGAGTGCGATGGACGTGATGGATGCGGAGAAATTGCTTGAACTTGTCATGTCTTGGATCCGGAGTGCGAATGATTGTAGGATGAAGAGGTTTGAGTGTAAGAATAGAAGGAAACTTGTGTGGTGGTCGGATGAGCTTGAAAAAATGAAGAAGAGAGTGAGAAGGTGTAGGCGAGCCTACTAGCGTGCGAGAAAGGGTGATCGTAGAAGAGCGGATGGGAGAGCGAATGAGTACAAGCGTGCCTTGTACGAATACAAGAATGAAATGTGGAGAGTAAAAGAGAATAACTGGAGAGAATTTGTAAGTGTGTTGGCAATCGGGATCCATGGGGTGACGTGTACAAGGTGTGTATGGGAAAGCGTGGTAGAGTGAGGCTGAGCGGTATGAAAGTTGGTGATAGGACAACGAGTACGTGGAAGGAGAGTGTGGATGTGTTGATAGAGAGATTCTTCCCAGCTGCAAGGACGAGTGCGGATTTCGATGTGGGGTGTAAAATGAGGACGGATGAAAGACAGTTTGAATGGTCCGAAGTGAGTGAGGCTGTGAGATCGATGAAAGTGGGTAAGGCACCTGGTCTGGATGGTGTATGTACGGAGATGTTGCGTGCGATCTGGCGTGCGATTCCGGAATGGTTGAAGAGAGTGTACGATGTATGTCTGAGTACGATGCGTTTCCCCTCGGCGTGGAAGAGTGCGCGAGTGGTCGTATTGCTAAAGTCCCCTGAGAAAGTGAGGTCGGATCCTGGGTCGTACCGGCCTATCTGCCTGCTGTCTGTGCTGGGTAAAGTGTTGGAGCGAATGATGGTCAAAAGGCTTGAGCGACTGGTGGGTGAAAGGTTGTGTGATGCGCAGTATGGCTTTGTCAGGGGCCGGTCGTCCGAGGGTGCGTGGAGCCGTGTGCAAGAGTGGGTAAATGGTTCTGAAAGTAAGTATGTGCTTGGAGTGTTTGTGGATTTCAGGGGTGCGTTTGACAACCTGGAATGGGACTGCGTGATTGATAAGCTGCGTGAGATTGGATGCGAGGAGATTGGGCTATGGGAAAGTTACTTCAGTGAGAGACGTGTGTGCATGACTGGAGTATGTGATACGGTGTGGAAGGATGTACGGCGAGGCTGCCCGCAGGGGTCCATCTGCGGTCCGTTTATATGGAACTTGATGGTGGATGGGCTCCTGTGGCAGCTGCGTGAGAGTGAATGTAAGGTAGTTGCTTATGCGGATGATCTGTTGTTGATTGTGGAAGGACGGAACCGAGTGGAATTGGAGAGAAAGGGAACAGAGTGGATGAAGATGGTGTACGAATGGGGTGTGAAAGTCGGTGTAAGTGTGTCCGAGAGTAAAACTGTGCAGATGTTTATGAAAGGTAGTATGGCTGGGACGAGGCATCCGAATGTGCGAGTGAATGGCAGGAGTGTTAAGTATGCTAGTTGTGTTAAGTATCTGGGTGTATGGGTGAGCGAGAGGATGAACTTCAGGTTGCATCTGGAGAGCTTGCGGAAGAAATGTGTGAATGTTGTTGGGAAGCTGCGACGGGTGATGAGGTGCGAATGGGGTTTGCGAAAGAGAGCGTTGCGTGTGTTATGTATGGTGCGAGTGTATGGTATGAAGCGATGCGGTTTGGGTATGCGAGAGACTGGATGAATAAATGTCAGAGAGTGGTTCTGAGTGCTTGTCTGAATGTATGTAGAACGGTTTCCACGGCGGCGATGCAGGTGTTGATGGGTGGGCTGCCGTGGGACCTGGAGTGCGTGAGAAGAGGCGTGTGTTATAAGATCAAGAATGGTATGAGCATGAGCGAGCATGATGTTGTGAGTGATGATGACTTGCGCAAGAAGAGCGTGGATGAGTGCGTGAAGATGGTGAGTGATAGACTGTATAATGTGTGGCAGAAGAGATGGGATGAATGTGAGAATGGACGGGTGACGTACGAGTTTATAAAGAATGTTAGGTTTGCGGAAGAGTGTTGTGTGTTTGAGCCGAGTCTGTGGTTGGGCTACATCCTGACTGGGCACGGGAGCTTGAATGGATTCTTGTATAAACGTGGTTTGTCCGAGTATGAAAGTTGTGCGTGTGGAGCAGAGTGCGAGGATTGGAAGCATGTGTTGGTTGAGTGTCCGTTGTATGAGGATGTGAGAAAGCTGTGCGAATGGGGAGTGACTGTGCGCGAGGATGGTAGTGTGGATGTGGGGCAGATATTGAAGTGTAAGGAAAGGTATGAATTTGTAAGAGAGTATGTGAATTGTGTTTTCCAGAGAAGAAGAGACCGGAGATGAAAAGAAAAGACGGAGGTTCCTGAGGAGCGGTCGACCAATGCCGGGGGTGTAGGGACCCCAAATTGGTAGTGGCCCCGGTCACGAAGTTCTGACCAGTGATCTGACTGGTACCACGGGAGCTGGGTTGCCCCGGGGGATTTGTCTCCCGTCCTAGCAATTGGCGTTGGACTCTTTGTGGTAGTGGTTGAAAGCCGCATGCTGGCTAGGAGTCCTCGGACCCCGACGTGTGAGTTGCGTGACAACTCGGGGACCAGCCTGCACAGCTGGTAGAGCGTGGACAGCCGCTCGCCCCAACCAGTGGGTCGTCGCCGGGTCCTTACAACCTAGCGATGTACTGGTAGTCCCTGCCTCGGCGGGGATGCGCTGATTGAGCGTATCTCAATCCCTTGCCCATGGGGGCCGTGTGGGTTAGGTTCTTGGAGCAGGTACTGCACGTTAAACTTCGACAACATACTTGTCCCTATCTACTCCCTCTCATGGGTGCGACCTCGTCGTGGTGAGGGGGTCTAGTATCTTCGGAGAAGCTAACGCACCCACAAACACGTCATTGCTACGGGGCGGTGTCAGCTTGTCTGACCGAATGCCTTATATGTAGCAAACGCATTTGATTGCACTGGAGGAGCACACTCGTGGCCGTGCTGGCGACACCCCCTTCGCCCTCATCCGGGGTGCGAGGGGCTGTCATTTGCTGTGGATGTGTTCCCGAGCCCTTGTCTCCCATTCCTCATTTCCTCCCTCAACCCCCCATTTTCCTCTCTCCTCGGCGGCCTATCACTTTTCCGTTCGTCTCTCCCGCACTTTGGTGTGGGAGAGAGGAATAGGGGCCGTCGTATACGCCCGCCGGGCCCTGCGTCTCCGAGGTCTTGGACCTGGCGGCGACGGGACCGGGGGTGACTAATCGTTCTTTATTTTCAGGTTGAACTCCGCCGACTCCGTAGTCGCGTTCGGTCGTCCGTGCCGCAATCGTTCGTCCGTCGTGATTGCGGATTAGTGCGAAATAGGTAGGCGTTTCCTTCGAATGGCGCTCGCCTTAATGCTAAGGTGGAAGGTATCGTGCCGAGGGTATGAATGGTCGCGTAGACGTTAAGATCGCGGCCGCTAACGATCCGCTTCGGGATACCTGCCGTCCTCCCGGTGTAGTTAGGCTTGGTGGCGTAATGGTGGCTCTACGTCGCTCGACCCCCTTTCCACCGTAAATTTTTTGCTATATGGGTAAATTTGAAAATAAAAATATGGAGGTGAGGAGGAGTGCCGGCCTGGCTGATCGCTCCCAGCCGGAACGGGCCGCTAAAAAGGGAGCAGGGGATGTGCCCGTCGTCAAGTCGCGAGTCCGCTCGTCTGCGCACTTGGTGACGGCCTCCACTTCCTCAAGAGCGCCTCACCAAGCTGTGCCCGAGCGAGTCCGCGACGAAACACGTATCGGTGCGCAATCCCAAGGTTGCGGCCTTCCTGCCGTCCGAATCGTTCTGACGCGTTGTCTAGTAACCGCGATAAGATCCATGCCGGTTTTCTTCTACCGGGAAGTATCACACGTCAAATTGCGAAGGGAAATAAAACGTGAAATCAAAAATAGCGCCGGAAATAATGCCGCGAAAAATCCCGCGATAAATCTCGCGATTAGGTCCGCGATTAAATCCGTGAATAGTTCCGCGAATAAAAATCCCGCGGTAAACAAGAGAGTTAGATTCGCGGATAGTCCCCCACCCCAACCCCAACCACAACCTCACATCGAGTGTGATTCGGGTTCTTCTTCCTTGCCGTTGCAACAAGCTCCGGCAAATTTCTCCTCTTCTCCTACTTCCTCACTTACGTCCACGGGAGTGAGGATGCTGCAGCTGAACATGAGGCGTTCGGCTTTAGTAACGGGTGAGGTGCGTCAGCTCATAGTCGAAAAGCGACTTGACGTCCTGTTATTGCAGGAACCACACGTCAGGAAGCAAGGCTTGAGCCACACCTTTGTCGGTATAGGGATTGGAATGAAGGTTGCCGCTGTGCGCTCGCAACGTCCGTGGGCGGCGGTGGCGGTTTGTAACCCTAAATTCCAAATCATGTTTGTCTCGCAGCTTAGCACGACCCACTGCGTCTGTGCGGAAGTGCAGGCTCCCGGCTTCTCCTTCTACGTAGCATCGTGCTACTTTCAGTATAGTGACAAGATTGAGGAGCATCTCAGGCACCTCGAAGCGGTGTTTTATTCACTGAGGGGGAAGAGACTCATCGTTGCAGTGGATGCCAATGCTCGGTCGTCGCTCTGGGGGTCCCCAGAAGACGGACGAAAGAGGTGCGAAACTCGAGGACCTGATCCGGGCATATGGCATAGAAGTGGTCAACGATGTTGGACAGGCGCCCACCTTTCGGACGGCAAGAGGTTCGTCATTCATCGACGTGACTTTGGCGTCGCCCTCCATAAGCCAATTCATCGGCGATTGGAAGGTGAGATGCGACTGGACGACCAGTGACCATAACTCCGTTGACATCAGACTGAGGGTGCCGAGAGGGCGGGGCGGCGGAGGCACTGCGAACACGAGGTTCGACATACGTCGGGCCGATTGGGAACGGTTCTCCGGGAGCCTAGCTGACCTCTCAAGGTCCAGGCTCGAGGTCCTCGGGCTGCAGTCGGCGGAGGATGTCGAGGAAATGGCAGACACCCTCACAATAATCCTGAATGAGGCGTGCACAGCATCGATGCCTAAGAAAAGGCATTTCAGGAAATCCAACCCGTGGTGGACGAGAGAGCTTACAATCATTAAGAAAAAAGTCTATAGGCTTAAACGCGCCCTTCAAAAGGGACGAGATGAACCCTCCTACCAAGAGAAACTGTTGGAGTACCGCTCTTTTTTGCCGAAATATAACAGAGAGGTAAGGAGGGCGAACTAGTGAGCTGGAGGAACTATGTCACGTCGTACGGCAACTCGGAGCCTTGGGGCTTCGTATATAAGCAACAAGCGGAAAAACTCCGGGTTGAGAGGGTGCTCAGCACACTTCGGCGTGGCAAAACCTCGACAATGAGCCTAGAGGAAACAGCCAGCTACCTGTTGGAGGTGCACGTTCCGAATGACCAGATCTCAGAGGACACCCCTCAGCAAAGTGCATTAAGGGAAAGTCCACTCACAGCGCCTGATACGGCCGATGCCCCTCTCTTCATGGAGGCGGAAGTGGCCAGGGTAGTAAAAACCTTCAAAAATAATAATAAGGCACCAGGACCTGACCTAGTTGAGGTAAAGGTGCTGAAGACCGCGGTTAAAGTGATCCCTGGTCAGATCACAAGACTATTCAATGGATGCCTGCAGTGGGGCGTCTTTCCCAAAGCCTGGAAAACGGGCTCACTTCGAGCACTGTTGAAGGGCGAGGATAAGGACGAGCAGGATCCAAAATCCTATAGGCCCATATGTCTCCTCTCCGTGATAGGGAAACTCTTCGAGAAACTTATCAAGCTTCGCCTTATGGACACGTCACTGGCGCCGGGTGGGGTCTCCGATCGGCAGTTCGGCTTTATGTCCGGAAGGTCGACGGAGGACGCTGTCGTGGAGTTGCGTCGTATGGTCTCTGCCTCTGAAAAGAGACATGCCGTCGCGCTGCTGTTCGACATCTCTGGGGCCTTTGATAATGTCTGGTGGCCCCTCGTATTAGAGTCGTCGAAATCGGGAAATTGTCAGCGGAATGTCTTCGGAGTGATGCAAAGTTACTTCGACGACCGTAGGGTCAGCCTCTCGTATGGTTCTTCAGAGGTTTCCAGACGGGCAACAAGAGGATGCCCACAGGGATCTGTCCTCGGCCCAACATGCTGGAACTTAATGTTCGATAATCTTCTAAAACTTTTGAAGGACTCGAACATCCTATTCGCAGCGTACGCGGACGATCTTGTAGTAATTGTGGACGGGAATACACGAAGAGAAATAGAAATAGAAAGTCAACGCGTGGTAGACGTTATAAATAATTGGTGCAAGTTCGCGAAGCTTCAGGTCTCGGAGCGAAAAACTGAAGCGATAGTGTTAAAGAGCGACGCGGTAAAACGGAAACCGATCGGAAGAAGGGGAGGAGACAGACCGGATAGGAAGCGTAAAAATAATAGGAAGACCGTCGACTTTACGAATAGGCCGCCGATTATTAAAATAAATAACAGGAAGATAGATTTTAAAGAAACGGTTAGATATCTCGGAGTACATATAGATAAGGGAATAAAAATAAGTTCGCATTGTAGGAAATTAAGTAGTAAAACCGGGCTGCTTTTTCAAAGATTGAGTAAATTAGCGAGATCTCAATGGGGACTTCGATATAAGGCGCTCTCCGCGATATACCGGGGAGTGTTCGCGCCGGTAATGACTTACGCCGCCGCGGGGTGGGCCGATTTGTGTACGGAGAGTGACCTTAGAATACTTAGATCCGCGCAGCGTAGGGCTTTGATCTCGCTAACCGGCGCCTACCGAACGGCAGGCTGGGAATCGCTTTGCGTCGTCGCCGGGGCAACGCCCGTCGACATACTAATTAAAGAATACGCCACGCGATACGACGTGCGTAAAGGAAAACTCGCGAAAATCGGGAACGTCGAAATTCCCGCGGGAACGAGGAAAAAAGACACGTTTGCGAAAATACGGGAAGAGGCGATAGGCGTGTGGCAGGCCAGATGGACTTCTTCCAACAGAGGTCGTGCCACATTTGCCTTCTTCGATGAAGTGCGTAATAGGCTGGACGCACGATTCCTTCAGGCTGATCACTGGGTCACACAGGCTCTCACCGGACACGGGAATTTCCGGGCTCGTCTTGCCTCATTGGGACTCGTGGATGGTGCTGCGTGTATCTGCGGTGGTCAGAGCGACACGGTGCAGCATTTCTTGCTGGAGTGTTCTTTGTTTGACGCGCAGAGGGTCGCTTTGCGCGATATTGTCCCTGATGACGAGTGGCGGTGGCCGGAGGTGGCGCGCTTCCTCGTGTCTTCTCCAAAGGCTTTCGCGATTTTCGCGGATTATTGTCGGGATACCCTTTGGTTGAAGGGATGCGAGAAATAAATAGGTTAAGAGTGGGACTGTTCAATCGGAGCAGGTCGGAGGCTTCGGTCGTGGGGTGGCGGCCTCGTAATCTTCTCGAGACAACCGCACCTCCGAGCAGTTCCAAGTAGCATGTAAGATAGAGGTTGGTTAGGTAGGTCCCTTCCCAAGATTAGATTCGTCCTTCCCACCATCCCATACTGTATTCCACCCGACAGGGTCAGAGCGTGTGTCCGGGAACCGGGACACAATGGACAGGCCTCCCCGTGGTCCCCGTGGGCGCGGCGGGTGAGATGCGGGGTCGCGTCTAGCCAAACACGCGTATCGTGTCCTGTGGCGAAGCGTGGCCCCTAGGAGGAAACTGGTAGGAGGAGCAGGAGGGCTCACCCGTCGTGGCTAAACTGTCCATCCTGCGAGGCGATCCCGCAGGCGCTGTTGGATTTTTCCATCGCTTGTCTCGGGGCGGTTTCGGTGGACGGAGATATAAGTGTAGCGTGTACCCGTAAAGGGTGATGAAGCACGAATCGCCATCTTCGGGATGGCGGTTCAAACACTAACTGTGCCTATCTACTGGCAGGGGTGACTGTGACTCTTGGCAGGGGTGACTGTGACTCTCTGCTTCTGTCCCTATCTGTGTTGCGATGAGAATCGGAGCATATACAAAAGCTCGATAAGTTTTGTGGATAAGTTTTGTGGATTCAATCATGGAATTGACGGTTTTGCACTGGTGGCGGCGAGTCGCCGTTGAACATAGCAAATGCTAAATGATTCAGTAAATAACAAAATTATAAAATACTTTTGATAATATTTGCGATCGAATTCTTTATTTGTTCTTACGATTGTGAACTATTTAAATTCTAATTTATTGTACCTTGCGGATAAATATTCGATATAGATATTTATATAAATTTAAGAATTATATGCGTCTTAACTTATAGAATCACAAATAGAATAATTTGCTAAAATAGTTCTCCTTATCACGAACAATTAGAGATAAATACAAAATATTTGAAATCATTCTATTTATGGAAGTCAATAATAATAATAAAATGTCCGAATTTAACAACTTAATCTCTCGAACGGACGAAGAGCAAATTATATAAGAAGTGATTCTGTAAATTAACAATTCTACGGCAACATGTCTTACGTTATATTAATTCTGTTAGAAACTGTAATGAAAAAATCATAGGCATTTACGCATCAGGAAATCTGCTCCGAAGACAGAAACGACGCAATGGAAAATATTATCAAATAGTATCAAATATTGAAATGCGGCGTCTCTTGATCGTACGAGACCGACTGCATTTTTTTTACCACCACATTCTTGGTGCCAAAGTATAAACAATCCACGCATCGCTCTCGATCTATCGACGGCGAATTACGTCGAAATAATTTAGATAACAGCCTCTTCTCAGAACATCGGAGACGCCTAGAGAGAATCTTCGAGTCGCGATTTGCACGCAGCCCTAGGATTCTTTATGCATCGCCGGTATATAAACCACCAATTTCGAGACGCGCGACGCATTTTGTCGAGACTTCTCATTAGGCATTCGAGGCATTAATTTCATTCACTCAGATTCTCAATCGCTCCGATATTCTCTGACTTATTTTCTTTCCTTGTCAGTCTTGGGTCAGATTTATAAGTCCGTCTAGTGTAAAGTAAAGTTCAAATAAAAGACTTTGTGCTCATATTCGCGTACGTTAATTCAGCCTCAATTATCCGTGACCGAGGTTCTTGAGAGGAAGCAAGGGGTAGACGCATGCAACGATTTCGGACAGCTAAGGTTTGCAGATATTATACGGTAAGAAATTAAGATTTCTTCTAATTCAGAATAACCGTACTTTTGCGAAGATTAGAATCTGCAAATAACTGACAATCATTTACCATTCAACCTTATTTCTTATTTCCTTCATCGCTCTGCATCTTGCATGCTTTTAGCGATAATCTTATTTCTTATATAATAAAGAAACTCCCCTGTCAAGCGCTGGCACATAGTTGACAGTCATTCTTAAATTACATTTCTTTACAATCTTGTCATTATCTATAAATTCGAAATTCGTTTATGCTAGATAATACTTAGATCTTTGCATAGAAACAATACTGCTGTTGTTACTCTGACGTCGTCCAATCCTCGTTTTCTTTCGTTATCTAGGCACCTTGTTGAGCCAATATTTATAAAATATTCTAAGTTTCTTGTTATGCCATGATTGATAAAATTCTAGGCACTTTGTTAAGCCAATATTTATAAAATATTCTAAGCTCCTTGTTGTGCCAGGATTGTAAAAATTCTAGGCACCTTGTTGAGCCAATACTTACCTTTCCATTTAAAGATTGACAACAGGAGATTTAATATAAGATATTCTTATGACATATTATATTTCCTTGACTCCATTCAACTCCTCATCTCTTAAACAGAGTTTTAATCTTCAAATTATTTTAATAACTAACTGCATGATAGTAAATAAGTTCACGAATATACCTTGTCTCTAGATGATTAACGAATATTTTATCCTTCAATTAAAATCTCTTAATCAATTAATTTCAATATCTTAAATTTTGCATTCAAGATTTTCTTTTAAATATTTAATAACTATTACTTGAAATTCTATCAATTTTAATTTTCTGATTTTATTTAATCTCATCATCCAACATATATATCTATACATCTCCTTGTAAATGGTTAACCCGGCATGCAAATAAACTATTCGAAAGAAGCGAACATATAGAGTTCGCTATATGTTCGCTTATATACAGTTCGAGCAGTCGACTGTGTATTTAGTTACCTACCGTTGTCGGTAACTACATATATAATATCGACCTTAATCCATAATAACCTTTTTAACTATATTACGTATTGTCACTCTTTTTTTTCTTCCTCCCCTCTCTCTCCCTCTCCCTCTTCCTCTTCCTCCTCTCTCCCCCCCCCTCTCTCTGTCTTTCTAAAAAATACGACTAAACAAGAGGTAATTTTTGCACAAAATATCGAAACAACATAGCTTGCGGTGGCAAACGATCGCCCACGTGGACAACCTCGAAAAAGTTCTCCAGGAAAACAAGGAAAGTTTTCTTGAATATAGCGATAAGAAGAGACCAGAAAATCGGATACGGCTAACGTGAAGACTTACAATTAGACGAGCATTTCCTGACAATAGAAGCGATAATAGCGGATCTGACACACGACACGGAAGATGTCGAGCACCTTACAAACGCGAAGAATGGAATTATAAATGTAAGACTAATACCGATAGAAAAAAGCTAGAAAACTTAAAAGAAGCGACAGCACAATTATCGCAGGATCTATATTTTCCATTCCGCATCGCCGCAGAAAACTGGGCGAATATAAAAAAATTTATAACAATAAGTGCGTATAACGACAACTCGAATATATATATAATCATAAAATTTCCATTAATTATATATCCCGCGTACGACATAGTAAAAGTAATGCCGTTACCAACATTTGATTACGAAAATGTATTTACATTTGTAGAAGTAAATCAACAATTAATAGTAGTCGATACGGAAAGCAGAATGTATATTACAATGACGCAAGAAAATTTAAACCAATGTTTTACAGACGGAAAACAATACATTTGCGAAGAAAACCACCCCGTAGACCATGTAGATGATAACTCATTATGCGAGGTACATACATATTTGGATGGGACATAAAAGAAATTGTAAAAATCGACATGTAATTTCGAACAATATGGAAAACAATATGGATAACACTGAGCAACCAAAATTCATGGTTATACTCAACAAAAAATAAGCAATACATAATAATATCGTGCAAAGGCCAGGGTGTCCAGCAAAGTGAAAAAAATTCCCTGACTTTTTCAGGTTTTCCAGGACCCGGAAGTAATTTTTCCTTGACTTTTTAATATTACTTTTTTCAAATGCATAATTTGCGTACATCTGTATGGTAACAAGACGAGAACAAAGGGCTCTAAGTGAGTCAAAATAATAAAAAATAAGGCTAATAAGAGCCACCGCAAGAAAGGCGCGGATAAATGTCTTCCCGCGTTCTTTCCGCGCTTTTTCTCGAGATAAGTTTTTTACTTTTTCTCTCGTTGACGGTCACCAGCGATGGGCTTCCCGATTTTGAGTTGACCGATGAACGTGGGAACTACATATAATTTTTACCTCCATTTTATTTTTTATTCGTCCACGATATATTACTGAAGATGGCCCGAAGAGGGACCGAAACGTCTATTTCTTTTAGAATAAATATACTTTAAATTTATATATGTTTCTTTTTGTTTTTTGAGAACTTTATCCGCGCCTTTCTTGCGGTGGCTCTTATTAGCCTTATTTTTTATTATTCTGTATGGTAAGTCAATTAAATGTAAAATTACGAAATCCTTGAGATATTTTTGTCAGGAAACAAATAGAATTTTGAAAAAGTTCGGAATTTAAAAAAGCAAAAATTTAAAGCAATTATACCATCTGCATTGTGTACAATAATCGAAACGAACATGTCACTACAAACTTCATAATGCGCATATCAACTAATAATTGCTTAACTCAATACTTTTTCAACATATTAACTAGTAGGTAAACTTAATAATTTATTTATATATTTTATACTACAATATTATTGGAGTATACAGATTATTGCAACGTAAGACTTGCAGTGAGTATCATAGTATCACGTACTAACAGCCGAACTAGCAAATATAATTACTTTTGTTATTTATATTATGTCAAATATATTTTAATATATTTAATGATATCTAACATCACACAACAAAACTTTTAAATAAAATTTTTTAAATAAAATTAATTGAATAATTGAAATGAAATTCTCGAACAATGCTATTAATATATATGTTATAATATATTAATAAGCCTAATATCATATGATATATTAACATGCTATTAATATGTTGCTATTAATATTTTCTTAGTCACAGCAAAACGTTTGATATTTTTTAAAATAAAAATAAAATTAAAATTAAATTAACATTTTAAGTAAAATTTTAAATAAACATTTTTTGCTAATAATTGGTATTGCTTCCTGACGTAGTAGTAATATGGTATCGGTGTCAAAATCACAGTTTTTTTATGTTTTTGATTTTTTCATCAATTTGAGACGTTTCTTTTATGGCGTCATCATGTAATTTCTTCTTTTTTGCTTCCAATTCTTTGATAATTTTAGCGGTTCGCTTTTGCATATCTCGTGCTTCCTCCTCTTCTTTTTTTCTCTCTTTTGTTTCGCAATATCTTCTTTATACCATGAATGAGAACTGCGAGATGCATGAATCAAATCTTTTTGTACAACAAAATTTTTAAGCCCGCCCTTTATATTAATGGCATCATAAATTGTTCTCTGCGCGATTAAAGACTTTTCATATAGATTTTCAACTAAACATCCCTTGTTCACAGAAAAACCTCGTTTCGCAGCATTGCCATACGAAAAAGTCATTGTTTTAACAAAATACAACAAATGACTGTACTCTGAAGCACCACAAGTCATGATCAGATCGATCCAAAAATGGTCTAAACGATTTTCCAACCGATCAAAAGATTTCAACTTTTCCTGAACCACTGGAATCGCACAAATATGTTTATATTCTCGGTCGACTTTATCTCCTGTGTTTCCGGAGATGATCTCGTTTTCCACATAAATATGTAATGCAGTAGACAACCGCTTATTTGCTAAATCGGCTTGCAGTGCTACTATACAGCTGGATTTAGACAAGAAACGGCTTTTACAATAGGAAATTTCAATGGAAAACGGTCCATTATTTTTGTGATGAAAGCTTGAATACACTTGCGAGTTTGTTCTTTAAATTGCATTATTTCGAGATCAGATACTTTACTTTCGAGAGCAGATCGCTTTACTCTCCGAAGCGCAGCTTCGGTCGCGTAGCCAAGGTTTATATACTTTGCTGTCAGTAGAGTATCTTCATTTTTTACATCTATTTTCGATAGATCTACTTCTCGTAAGATATCCGGCTTAACGATTTTTTCCATTGCGGATCTCAGAAGTGCAGTGAGTTCATCATAAAGAAACGGAGTCATCGGGTAATCAGATTAAAAACTGGTAAGAAAGGGTTGAACATCACTTGCAAATGATTAAAAAAAAGTCAATTCTCTCTCTCTCTCTTTGGAAGCAACAATTTGTCGTTTAATGCGTCAGTAACAACTTTAAAACTGGCGCATTGCGGGACTTTTTTTTCTTTCGTCATTTTTTCCACGTATTTGCGAATGTTTGGTAGGATTGCACTAGCTCGCTCGGCGACTGAAACATTCTCTAGCCATTGAACTGCACAAAACTTCATGGGAAACTGTTGCAAACCTGGAGCTTTTATGTAGTCTGCTTTTTGAGCGGGTACATTTTTAAACAAATTATGCAAGCCTCGCAGGAACTCAATTATTTCCCATTTTGTAATTTTTATACCAGTTTTAAATGCACAGTGCAGGGTGTGCAATCCACAACTGCCTAAATCCAGTATTCTTTTATTGCCAAAATCTTCAATTAAATCGTGTTTAAGCTCTCTGAAGAATTTAAAGTTCACGTTTAGCCCATTCATAGAGATTTGTATCACCTTTTGCAGCATGTCTCGCGGGATAGAACTCTTGAATACCGCAAGTAAATCAAACGCCGTCGTATGTCCCAAGAATGTAGAAGTCCAATCCTCGTTACAATTTCATTTTTTTCTTCGTCCCAGAAACGGATAAAAATATCCATTTGCTCTTTTTGGCATACATTATTTAGACTTTCATCAAACGAGATTACAACGTTGTTACATTTTTTTATTTGCTGTTTGAGAAAAACTCTGAATAAATCTTTTATAATATCCGGCTAAACCTATAAAAGCTTGGAACGTCTTTGACTTTTATAGGCGTCGGAAAATTCTTTACAGCTTCAAATTTGAAAGGATTCGGTGATATTCCGTTCTCCGTAATTATGTGTCCTAGATACGTTACTTTCTTTCAAAGAAATTCGCACTTGTCGGGCTGTAATTTCAAATTGTTTTCTCGCAGTCTTCTTAGAACTTCCATGAGCCTCTTATTATGTTCCTGTAGACTTGCTCCGTAAATTACGATATCATCTAAATATACTAGGCATTTTATTCCTTGCATGTCAGTTAATATCGAATTCATTAATCATTGAAATGGCGGGTGCATTTTTTAATCCGAAGGGCATTCTATTATATTCGTAATGTCTGTACGTTGTAGAGAATGCAGTTTTGCTTTTATCGCTCTCTTCCATAGGAATTTGGTGATATCCGGAAGCTAAATCTGAAGTAGTAAAGTATTTCGCGTTTCCGAGTTGATCTAGGATATCCGTTATATTCGGTAGTGGGAAAGAATCTCCTATCGTTAGATCATTTAATTTTCTAAAATCTACGACTCGTAACTTTGGTTTTCCTCATGCATCGGTTTTCTTTGGAACAACTAATAGTGGTGCATTGACTTGTGCTGGGCCTGATAATTCCATTTCTCAGCATGTCTTGTACTTGATGATTTACTTCCTCCTTATGCTTCTCCGGCAGGCGATACGGTCGTATGTTGACTGGTGAGCTATCTGCTTGCGTTGCAATCTGGTGCGCGACGGTGTCTGTACACGTCAGTGGTTCTCCATTCAGATGCAGTACGTCGCTACAGTCTTTGCAGATTTCGATGATCGCCTTCTTTTCTTCCGCATTTAAATGCTGCGTGCGTAATAGCTGCAATACTTTATCACTACGCGAGATTACTTCTCCTTCCGGCTGTATCCGTGTTGCGTTGACTTTCTCCGCTTTGTACTGTCGGATTTCCTCGAGGGTTACTTGCGGCATCGCCATCTCGACCGTGGCATCCTACAGTGATTCAGAACGCCTAAATTCTTGGACATGGTTTAAAAGCTGGATAAAAAACCTCGAAGACTTTACAGATATGCATAAAATTTGGTATATGATGGTTTTCGGGATCGCTGATTTTGAATTTGGCATAAAATTTCAGAAAACAAAATGGTGGATCCAATATGGCGGACAAAAATTCAAAAGTAATCGTACATTAATGTTGACTTCTATTTGTAGGTTTTTTTGAATAATTCTAATCAGACTCAAGGAAAATAATGTAATAAATCTAATAGAAATTGTCACCTATCCTAACCAAACCCGACTAAGAAAGTGTAATACACCTAGGTAGGTAGGAATATAGTTAGTTTAGAATGATTATTTTGTGTACAAAACTATTTTCCCTAAGGCTACTTAGGTATAGGAGTTGTTAGGTTACAGTAATTATCACTACAGCAACTCAGAACGCCTAAATTCTGGGACATGGCAGTCTATATATACACTTATTTACATTTTCGGTCGCAGAATTCAAATCGGACTTCCTTTTGTGAATATTTTGAATATCGTAACCGCTCTCAGCTAAACCTAGAGTCACGATCGTGGACGTGGCGGTTGTCGACTCCATTTTTTTAAATTCTTTTATTATTTTATTTTTTGTTTTTAATTTTTTTGTTTATTAGTTTTTATATTTTTTTGTTTTTTATTGTTTAATGAAGAATAAAAAAATTTTCAAAGGGTGTACACAGTATTTTTTTTCAATCCACAGTAATTAATTACGTGTATGTACATGCGTGTGTGTACGTGTGTTCCTATTCGCAACCCGAAGAATCAGAGTCACATGAAGTATCGTGTTCTTCGGTATTGTCCATGTCTGCGAGTAGCTCTAATGCCTCAAGATACAGTTCTTGAAATTTTGATCTACTTAAGGTGGGCCTTAAATTTGAAATCTGTGAATCTGAGGAAACTAGTAGCATGTGCAAAATGTCGATATTGATAGTCTTCCTGTCCATTTTCCGAGTATTTTCAAGTCGGACTTCCTAAACTCCTAATGTCGCGCTTTGATCGATAAGAATGATTGATAAGAAATTCTGCCAACTGTTGTGCATTTTCTTGAAATTTATGTGCATTAATAGCCTGACCCGATGCAATGGCTTGTAAAATACCTCTAAACTTCTGAATAATTGTTTAATTCAACCCAGTTATTTCGGCAGTGAGAGCAGGATTCGCGAAAAATTTTCTGGCAGTATTACCGTCGTTGGTTGTTCCAACACCTGGTTTTATTACGTCTACCAATAACCCGTCTATTTCGAAATTCTCGTTGAATAGTATTTTTACGCTCCTCTTTTTCTTTCTTTTCTTCTGGGTTCCGAGTGGACCATTTCTTAATTGTTAAATTATAAGCTACGTGTAATAAATACTCCATACATTTGATCCACGCATGGAGGGATGACATTCCAAAACTGTAATTATTTATGTCTGCCGTTTTTTTAGAAATGCATTCAAGGTTATTCATTTCTTTCGGTCGGGCTCTGCAAATATAGCATACCATAGAAGACGATGATTGAGATATTGCGAGTGTAGAACAAATTTTCCCATCAATCATCGTTAGCAATAATTGATGGGATACTTTAACATCACCAATTTCAGTTGCGTTTAACGCATCAATTTCCGCCTGAACTCTTTCATGTTCTTTCAGAATATTTTCGCGATTTTCTGTCACGAATTCAAATTTCAGTGGGCGACAATATTTAGTCGAAGACGGATGTTTATTTTCCCACACAATACGTGCTCCATTCATCAATAATAAAGGAACCAAACAAGTAACAAGAACTGTACTGTCGATTGGATTGTTAATATCGTGCGATGTGCTTGAAACGCACTGTTTATAAAGGCCTCTGGCCGCTTGCACCATCAAACCCCCACTTTGATAATAAAGTGAAATTTTTCATTTTATTAATTTCAATATTATGCGCTTTTATGATTCTCGCACATGTTAAATCTAACAAAGCCTGTAATTTCACTTGTGCATATGTTTCCGTTACGATAATGTCATCAATTTTCACATAACAATCTTCTTTCGCTGAGAGTACGTGTTTATAAGATGGATAGGGACTTGTGCCATTTTGGCAAGAAATCTTTCGCAATTCATTATATCTGCGTTGAGATAACCGTAACGTCAACATCGTTGCCAGGGCCTTTTCCTTAGTGTATTGATATTGTGCCGCAGTGTATTTCCCTCGCAAAAGGCTCTAATTTTACTTGCGTCTTCAGGATGTTGCGTCAAGTACGACAGGATTTTTGCAATATCGCGATTTCCTGAAGCTGACATATTCATTTTAGCAGCGAAAAGTAGTGTGTCTGCAGAGTGTTCGGCTCTAACTTCTTCAATTCGTCGTCTTTTTTGTCTTTCGGACAGATCAGTAAATGATTTTGTCAGAGATTCAGATAATCCAGCTGTTGATGACGAAGGAAAGTCGCGATGTTTTACTTTCATTGGAATTGCTTTGGTTGCAGCAATAGGAATTGAAAATGATTTTTTTAACCATTCGGAATTTGTTTTTATAAATTTATCGTAATAACGATGAGAACTGATCCATTTTATATACAAAAAAAATTATTTACATTGGGGAGAGGAAAATCCTCATCTCATTCGTGAAGGTGCGTTCCAGTTTCGCTGGTCCATAAACGTATGGGCTGGAATAATCGGGAATCAAGTGGTAAGTGTTACAGTGGTAACTGTAAAAACAAAGCAATTTTTCTCTTGCTATTACGGCTAAAAATTTTCAGATTGGTCCCTATTTCCTCCCGCCGCGTCTAAATGGCGAAATTTACGCGGATTTTTTAGAAAATATTTTAGTAGCGCTTCTCGAAAATGTACCGTATCACGTGCGAATGCAAATGATTTTTCAACATGATGGAGCTCCTGCGCACTTTCGCCGAGAACTTCGCGAGATATTAAACGCGCGTTATCCGGATAGGTGGATGGGTCGTGGTGGCCCAATCACCTGGCCACCACGGTTGCCAGATCTCAATGTACTAGACTTTTTTATATGGGGCCACATAAAAAGTCTAGTCGAAGATCGGCGTCAAGGTACGGAAAACGAAGTACGTGAAGCCATTGTCGCGGCCTTTGGTACCATTACGCCAGATATGGCGCACCGTGCGACTCGCGATATCGTTCGAAGGGCCGAATTCTGCTTACGAGAAATAGGACGGCACTTTGAACAATTTTTGCATTAAATTATGAGAGTGAAATAGGCCTACCGGGGAAACCACTATAAAAAAAGCGCACCATGCTATCTACCGCAAGGTGGTGTGGAAATGATAGCGCATCATTTTCTCGCTACCGAAAAGATGGACAATAATTTTTGGCGCGATACCATATGTCACGCGTCGCTCGCCGCTCGCCCGCTCGCTGCGTGATTCCACCTCTCGCTGTCAGACGTTGCTAGGAGACATTTATAAGTAAGCCATTTTACATGCTTACCGGGTCCGGCCTACCGCTTTCTACGCGCTTATTCGTTCAGATATTTTAATTAATAACTCAATAATTATTACGAATTTTGCAAAACGGTATAGGACTTTTCTTCTCAGTTTGAGTCAATCTACCTTCACACTTCGGGTGTGTCAATAATTATCGGACACCCTGTATAATAATACACGAACACAATAAATAATACCAGTAATAAAAAATATAGATATAATGCAAGAAAGTTACCAGCTATTGAAATATTTAAACGAAACATATAATTAATAAGAAAAAAAGAAAATAAACACGAAATTTCAAAATATACAAAGAACACAGAAATCACAATAACCGACAATGTGGACAACGAAGCAGCTCGCAACGGAAAACTCGATATTTTTCAGAAATCTTTTAGAAGATTATTACGAAACAATATTTTATTGCTCTACTTGAACCTGTACCATAGTAGTATACTAATACATTTTTTCAGATGAAAAAAAATTTTCTAAAATTTTGTCTGCGTTCAAAGTTACCGGGAACGTACGTTCTAATGTTAGTTTTTTAAAAAGATGCATTCAGCTGCAGCTATTTGAAGTAGAATTTGGTTATTTAGGATGTGTACTTTAATTTCTTAAAGTACTTTGTACTTTCTTTAGCATTGTTTAGCGTTTTTTTAATTTAAATTTAAAAATGAGATTTTGTTATATTTCGGTAAAATAAATGACCTTGTAGAAGACAATCTATACTTTTTTTAATTTAATAAAATATCATAAGAAGATAGTATTTAAGAAGACGAAAAGAATGGTATATTAAACATATTAATAAAAATTATTTTTTTATTAATAATTCGATACCAAACGTAATCGATTACTTAATGAATTTAAAGAAGCATACAACATGCCGCAGTTTTTCTATCTGAAATGTTTAAATTTTATACTTCGATTTTCGACCCAATGTCCAGGAATTCTCATGTTCTGAATCACTGTGCGTCGGTCGTATTTAAAATGCTTGCAGTGCATATAAAATCTTGAGGTTCTACCAGGCAATTTCCTATGAATATTCCAGGTATTGTTTCCTCCTCTTGTATAACTCCTATCGTATTTTTATCAGAAGCAACTTGTATTATTGTTTCGCTACGAGGTTTTAATGTTCTTCTGTAAGGGTATAACTTTAAAATATCCTGTCCTACTTTTAATTGCTTCTTTTTATAATCGCAAGTGGCTTCTTGTTTTCTTAAGAAATCTATTCCTAGTATTCCGTCGTATTCGATTGGGAAGTCGTCCTTGACTACGTACATTGTGTGTTTAATTCGGCGCTCCACCAAGTTTATTGCCGCTTTAATTTTTCCGATAGTATGAACTTTATGTCCTGTTACTCCGGCTAACGTTATTTTATCTTCTTTTATTAGACAAACCGAGAACAAAGGGCTCTAAGTGAATCAAAATAATAAGGCTAATAAGAGCCACCGCAAGAAAGGCGCGGATAAAGTTCTAAAAAAAAACAAAAAAGAAAAATATATAACAAAGGTTATAGATTTAATCTGACAACACTGGCTTAAATGTGATAGTTGTTAATATATATTTAACATTTCGACCATGCGGGATGTGGTCCTTTTCAAAATACAATTAAAGCAACAAGAATTACAACATTTTATCTTCAAGATGCGAGTGTCAGTTATAAATTCGGAGAATATTAACTTATGTCCGATAGATAAAAGCGAGTAACATTTTATATCAAACAGCCTCGACAGAACGATCTGTACTGCAATAAAATGCTTGACATAAAATGTGCTTGACATAAAATGTTACTCGCTTTTATCTATCGGACATAAGTTAATATTCTACGAATTTATAACTGACACTCGCATCTTGAAGATAAAATGTTGTAATTCTTGTTGCTTTAATTGTATTTTGAAAAGGACCACATCTCGCATGGTCGAAACGTTAAATATATATTAACAACTATCACATTTAAGCCAGTGTTGTCAGATTAAATCTATAACCTTTGTTTTAACATTCCTGGCGAACGAAACTATTTTTATCGTTAAAAATATATAAGTTTCAAAAATATTTATTCTAGACGTTTCGGTCCCTCTCGGGCCATCTTCAGTAACTTTACAAGAAAATTGGAGAAGAAAAAATTAAACTAAATCTCAATATACATTAGTACAAAAAAGTGTGTGTTAAATAGTTTTACTTACAATATCATGGGCGAAATATACAATAAAAAGAAGGTAAAATTATATGTAGTTCGCACGTCCCTCCGTCAACTCAAATTCGGGAAGTCCCTCGCTGGTAATCGTCAACAAGAGAAAGAGTAAGAAAAAAATCATCTCTACATTATTCAAAGAATTAAAACAGTTAGAAAAGTTAACCGTGCAATGTGTAGCGAGAGAGGGAACTCACCGAGAAAAAGCGCGGAAAGAATGCGGGAAGCAAACAAGTCAATACGCACACGTCGAAGAAAACAATAAGACTGATCGCAGTACACGTGTTTAGAGATTAAATGTCTGTCAGGTGACCCGCATAAGTAAACAATCATCAGTGAGATTTAAATGTAAATATTATTTTCTAGTTAGATTATTTACGTTGGAAACCAAATATGGTCAAGATGATCAGTGTCTATGTAAATTTAAACCGTTTTTTTGTCTGTTAATAAAAATCATTTCGGACATTAATCTTTTCCTGAGTATTCACTCTGTCCAAAATCTTCACAGTCGAATTCATGATTTAAAAATCGGTGATCGGTGATTACTGAACTTTGTGTCGTGTTTCTGTTTATCTGAGCTCGATATTCTCTCGTCCTAGTTTTTAAGAATCTGCTAGTCTGTCCCACATATGAAGCGTCACAATTTGTACATGAAATTTTATATATAACGTTTTTATGTAATTCTTTAGATAGTCACCAGCGAGGAACTTCCCGAATTTGAGTTGACGGAGGGACGTGCGAACTACATATAATTTTACCTTCTTTTTATTGTATATTTCGCCCATGATATTGTAAGTAAAACTATTTAACACACACTTTTTTGTACACTAATGTATATTGAGATTTAATTTAATTTTTTCTTCTCCAATTTTCTTGTACAGTTACTGAATATGGCCCGAAGAGGAACCGAAACGTCTAGAATAAATATTTTTTAAACTTATTTATTTTTCTTTTTTAGTTTCTTTATTTTTTTTAGAACTTTATCCGCGCCTTTCTTGCGGTAGCTCTTATTAGCCTTATTTTTATTTTTTTTTCTTCTATTAGAGTTTCGCCTCAAATTTTTTACCTTTATTAGCGAAATTGCTGTTCCGGTGTCAAACAGTAGATTAATTTTTCCGCGCTTGGCCTCTTGCATAGGTAATGTGACGAGGTCCAGTCCTGTATATGTCTGCGGTGTGTTCTTTAAATGTGACACTTAATACTCGATAGCAGGTCGTCGTTGCTTCTTTTCTTCTTTATCTTCTTCGTCGCTGCGTGGAATTATAATTCTTCTTTCGCGAGCCTGTCGCCTTATTTTTATCATCCTTTCTGTCCTTTCGCAGGTTGTTTGATTTTATGTGATTTGCTTGTTCCCTTTTTGGTCATCCGTTTAGTAACCAACATTCCTCGCGGTTATGTCCGGATTTTTTGCAATAATTGTAGTATTTATCTACCGTATTTACGCGGGGTTGTCTATCGGGTTTCGGAAATGAGAATCGGTTTGCGTATCTACTTGTACGACAATCGTCGCGTAATCCTAATTGGAAATTTTGTAACGCTTATTGTTGTATCTAATATCGTATCTAATATAGTTCGCTTACTTTCGGGCGTATGATTCCGTCCTTCTATCATCGATTCGTATAATTCCATTGCTAGCTTGTCGGTTCGTAATCCGAATACTCGCGCGCTTTCTCCCTGTTTCTGTTTCAATGTATTAAATTCGAGTTGCAGGTGGGTCGTACTTCTTCTGCTGAGATAGCATATTTCTAATTCTTTCTTTAATTGTGTGAAGTTACGAATTTCCCGAGTTTGAAAGGTCATTGCTCTTCTTTTTACTTTCGTACATAGCACGGCTTCTAATAACGTTCCTTCTTCTAAGGGGTTAATATTTTTTATTGCGTATAATAATGCGCTTAGGAATTCTTGTAATTTATTTGAAGTCCCATCGAACTCTGGTATCATGTCTCGGGCCTCTTTTAATCGTAGGTATCCGATAGCATGTCCTGCTTGGTTTCGTATGTCATTTGACGTTCGTCCGTATGCGATGCTAAATCTGTCGTCTCCATATTCGCGTCGATCTTGTTCATTTATGTGTGGGTTTAACCGTTGCTCCCTATCTTGATCGTGCAGATTATCTATTTCCATCGCATTTCTCGCATTTCTCGCATTTCCCTCATTAAATCTTATAGCATATCTCTAGCTTCGTATGGTTGTTCGATTGTTACTCGTATTGCCTTGTCTTGTATTCGCGGTTTTGCTTTGGTTGGCGTTCCTTCTTCGCTGCGTAAACGTTCGATTTCTCTATCGACATCCTCAGCGGGGATGTGTCGCGGTGAAGTTATTCTTAATTGATTCATATTTTGAGCACGATAAATTTCTTCGGGATCGAAAATGCTAGAATCGTAAGACGTTAATGAAAATTCGCGTCGGTGTGTTAATCTACTCGGCGCGCTTGTTATTGATTCTGCTACGGGATTCTGTAGCTCGTTATTTGTAATTAAATCTGTATCTATTTCACCGAAAGAAAATTCGCGTTCTATTATTACGTTCGCTCCGAGTTCTAGTTTGGGTAAACTTCCGCTAGAATATTCTTTGTTTAAATTTCCACGTACGTTATTGCGTATGTCTCGGACCGCTTCTTTCGCTATTCTCGTCGGGCTTAGTAAACTATATCTTATAGCTCTATTCGCCGGTTCGCTAAATAACCATGACACATTTGTGTTAGGTCGTGGTCTCTCGTTTCGACCTTCCGACATTCACGCGCTTTACAATTAATATTTTCGTTCGACTTACAGTAATACGGCGAACAGCATTGCGTTGCGCTTTTCTCGACGCTCGGTATCGTCTGCGGGCGTTGATTGTCGCGTGCGGTTGAGGTAGGTCGGCACCTTCTCGCGTTGCACTTTCGTTGTCGCCTCGCTGTACCGGGTGGCTCGGAACTTCATGTCAACTTTCGTCTCTTGGCTTGTCGGTTGTTTAGATGGTTTGCTGACAGATAGTTTTCTGCAGCTTTTGATTTTTTCTGCGTAGTGTGGATTTTCCTCACGGCTTTTCTTCTTGGCGTATTTTTAGAGTGTAGTGTTTTTTCTCTCTTTTTTCTTACCGTGCTGGCGTATCATCCCACCGCTGCCACTAATTAATGTTGTGCCCGTAACCGCTAGAAAAGAGACTTTTCGGGATTCGTTAGCCCAAAGGATTAGGATCCACGTACTAGTAAAGACACTCCGTACTTTATAGTCAAAAGGAGGTTTATTCACTAACGTTATACACTTGTCATTTACTTGAGACTTCGCTGGTATAATATACGAGCGCGATACGTATTATACTCTTGGTTTCGATTAGCGATCCACTGTCTTTGCGATCGCTTTCTATATATACTAATTTATCGGGAAGAAAGGAGTGTAGTAACCCTGACCGGAGTCACGTCTCGTGCTCTGTTCCTGTCAGCTGCTTCGTCAGCTTCTCGTGTGGAAATTTTTCGTAGGCTGTAACCGGGCCCTATAAAGTTTCCTTATTTTATTTGAGGCCCAAGTTAGGACGCCCACCTTGGCTCGATCTCGGATTGTCACGTTTTTCTATCTAGGGCCGTTATTGCTTTCCGAACTTTGGCCAATATAAAAATTTTAGCTTGGGCCAATGTTAGCTTTGTAAGTCGGGCCCATATATGTAAGATAAGTTGACCCAAAATCAAATAACATATTACTGCCTAAATTCAATTTTAATGAGCCCCTTATTAACTCATTAAAATCGTGCTCTAAGTGATGATTTCTCAAAAAAATCTTTCTAAAAAGAGGTAAAAACACACGCCAAATACATAAAAAGATATTTAAATTTGCATGCAATAAATATAAATTAAAATGTTACACTGTTAACAAATTGTTAAACTGTTTAAAAAAAGATGTGAGATCAATGTAACTAGCCAAGTATTTGTTATATGCTATAATATCAATTCATAATTGCTTTGGTAAGTTTTATGCGACTTAAAGTTTACGAGATATTTTCTTTGAAATTATACATTCTGTAAGATATACTTCGCAAATCAAAGGACTTCTAATCACATTCAACATTGATTATGAATTGATATTTTAACAAATACTTGGCTAGTTACATTGATCTCACATCTTTTTTAAACAGTTTAACAATTTGTTAACAGTATAACATTTTTTCTAATTTATATTTATTGCATGCAAATTTGGATATCTTTTTATGTACTTGACGTCGCGACACTACCGCGCGACACTATCGCTTGATCCTCCAAATAAATCAACATGCAGTGATTTAAAATTATATCAATATATTTTATATATTTTTCATACAATTAAATAACAACACCTTTTGTTTTTAATTAAAAAGAGATTTAAAAAAGAAATAAAATTTTTTTTCAATTAAAAAGAAATTTAAAAAAGAAAAAAGAAATCTTAAAAAATTTTAATTGAAAAGAAATTTAAAAAAAAATTTTATGAGAAAAATTAAGAAATTGTAAGAGAAAGAGCGCAATTATATTCTATCTTCTTTGGTTTCTCTTTGACTTATCTTTAGTTAACACTATATAATATTCCATATAAAAGAAAAAATTTTTTAAATTAAAAAGAAATTTAAAAAGTTTTAATTTAAAAAAAACTGAAACAAAGTTTATGAGAAAAATTTCAGAAAAAGTTCAGAAAAAAATTTAAAGAGAAAGAGCGCAGTTATGTTTTATCTTTGGGTTGCTGAATTTGTCGAAGCTTGCGATATCCATCCCAGTCTTTGGCATTGGTCAGGCAAGATGACAAAGATTGGTAAAAGATTTTTTCCGTAATCATTCCGCCATCTGGATTTTTGTGGCAGCGGCATATTAAATCTAAAATAAAATAGTCAAATATAATTGGTTATAAATAAATTGTATTATATGAGAAATTTTTTAATTTAAATTATATTTTATATAATTTTAATATATAATTTTAATTATAAATTGCATTATAAGAAATTTTAAGAGTTAAAAAATTTCCTTTACCGAACAGAGAGTTGTAGAAATAAGTGTTTTTCAGCACAAATTTATTATTTGACAGTTTTATTGCCGTGCATTTCATGGCAAAATCACGATGTAGGAATTTTTTCACTATAGCGATAATAAACTGCTTCATATTTGATTCTATCAAATGTTCCAATGCATCTTTCTGCAAAATAATTATATTTATAAATTAAAAGGAATTATAACGCAATAGCAAAGCATATACTTACGAAATCCTTCGCGAATTCATCATTTGTTTGTAACTCCGAATCAAATTCTTTAAATTCTTCAGTAGATTAAATTTTGTGAAAGTTGTATTTTTCAATAAAGGCTGGAGTTGAAATTTGGTTATTTTTGACAAGCATCGAACGCTCAATAGTGTTACGCAATACTTGGATGTCACTCTTCATAAAATTTATTTCAACTGTCAACTTTTTTATGGCGACATAAAGAAATTTTAAAGCTGACGGAACAATCGAAATATTAATAGAATTCAGCAACATGAATAAAAGTAATCTCTATATATTTTATATAAAAGAATGTTAATTACTTTTAGCGGCATTTTTTAATGAAGTTGTATCTTTCCAAGACATTTCCAAGACTTCTACATTAAATTCGTCAGGAAGAACGTTAACATCAGAAGCTGTATTGAAATGATAAAAAGTTTATGAAAATACATGTATGTCATGAACTTTTTTTTGGTAGATTGACTTAAGAGTAATCCGTAAGCTCATGTTTATCGAGCCAAAAAATGTTTTTTGATTTTTCATATATTTCATTCTACTTTCGCTTAATAACGAGAAGAGCTTTCAAGCAGCTTTCAAGAGAGCATACAATCTGTGTTTTATATTGTAAATATATCATCATGACGCATTTTACCAAAATTCTTCAACATAAATTCTCAAAGAAAATGGAAAATCCTTCTCCACAATGAAAGATTGTATGCTCCCGAAAGATGCTCTTCTTCTCGTTATTAGGTGAAAGTAGAACGAAATAAATGAAAAATAAAAAATCATTTTTCGGTTGCTCGGTCAATAAACATGAGCTTAAATACAATTGAAAAAGTTCTGAAACTAGAAAAAAAAGTACCTTACTCTTGAGTCGTTTCAGTAATTGTATGAAATTTTCAATTGTCATCTTATTATATTTTTGTAGGCTGGATGTAAACGATGTATTTGATATGTTACTTTTGACAAAAGACATGTTCGGTTCAATTATATTTTTGCATTGTTTTGGTTTTTTTGATTTTTTTAAAACTGTTTGAGATTTTGTCAACTTGTTCCGAATTGTAACATCTTTTTTCAGTGTCTTTTTTTTTTAATTTCGATATTTCGTTTCGGTTTAGTTGGCGTAAATGTTTCGTCAGAATCTTCAATTATAATATTTTTTTTCGTTTGTTTTTTCCATTTTTCATTTGAACTGGATGAGTCATTAGAACCTTAAATATGATAAACAAACGTTAAAAATATTATTAATACTTCTCTGCTAATTATTAGTGGATCATGGTATCTTCATTTTCCAAATACTTAGTTCAGATGATGACTCATTCTTCTCTTTGGACAGCATTTTTTCAACATCTACCCGAGATTTCGAAATTTCTACTGCTTTTTTAGCCTTCTCCATCCCTCGTGATTCAGAATCTGTCGTGTATGGCTGGACTTAGAGAATACTTAACTTACTTATTCCTTCTTTGTACGAATCTGCAAATAACATTTTCTTCATGGTTAAAACACTAAAAATACAATATCAAAATAACGCAACACAATAGAAAAAGACTAACTAAATTTTTTATTGTTTGTATTTTTATCATTTTTATGTATTTTTTATATTATACAAATTTAAAAAACTTATTTATCATAATTTTCTTAATCTCTTTCACGGATATTTCTGATAGATTGACTTAAATACAATTGAAAAGTAATTAACTCTTCACGAAATAGAGATAGAATTAAATACGATTCAAAGTGAGATGATTGATGCCCCTTTATATTAGATTAACTGTAATGAAATAGCGGATTTCTAAATTTCATTTTATTTCGAAATCCGCTATTTTCATTCCAGACAATTAACACAATATTGTTATATTTTGCAAGAGAGTGCGCAATTACTTACTCGCATCACCTTTCAAGTCCACGGGAAATTGTGACCAACTTTCAGGCGGTTGTGCTCGAATTTTTATTAAGTCTCGGATTAATTTATAATCCTCTGTCGAATATGATGGAGCCATATACTGCACTACGCAAGAACCGAGCTTGTGATCATATGTGATCCATGAACTTGGCACGCATTCTATTATTTTGCAGCCATTTTCAGTTTTTTCATTTTTAAATTCAATCATTTTGTATTTGTCCGAATTTACGCTTTTATTCACTAAATAAAAAAATTATAGGTTAGGATTTAGTAATGCCTTGAAAATACGATATTTTCTACACACGCAATAAAAACTATCATCGTCCAAATCATATTACAAGTTATATACTTACTTTTTTTGCGGCTAAATAGAATTGCACACTTCTAATTATGTATCATTCAATGACAAATTTGACCTGTTTTTTGTCACAAACACCTCTCGTCGTTCACCGGCTTACTGACGTCACGCGCTATTACGGCGGCGCTAGAGGCCATGGCACACGGAAGAACCGAATCGACCAATCACAGTCGAGCAATAAGGTTATGGTTGCCTTAAGGGCCATCTACAATGGAAGTAGGCAGTACAAAGTAAGGAGTAAGGTTCTTAGGATTATTTCACTTCTGTCTACAAGGCGGAGCAATGCGAATAATAAACCAATCAGCGAACAGACATTTGGAGAACTCTAGCAGAAGACAGTGATTAAGTGTGTGAGGTTATGGAGATCATGTTAGATACGACGGATATCGCGCTTGTGACATTATTTTTGCTGGCTTGGTATGAGATGTTAGGCTTGCAATTTTGCATATTGAAAAGAAGAAAGAAATACTCTTGTCGGCGGTGGTGGGTACGCCCCATCAACCGAAAGAAGGATATTCAAGGTTTCTATGCCAATCTTGTGAAGGAGTTGAAAGAAACGGATCACGAGGAATTCTTTTCATTATTCCGAATGTGGCCAGAACATTTCGACATTCTAGTCAATCTGGTCCACCGTATCTAGTAAAAAAAAGCATTTGCACACCACTTCCAACAGAACTACGGCTTGCTGTCACATTAACGTGAGTAGTAGAAGAGGTAAAGAGATATATTTTATTTCCTCATATCAAAATTAATGTCATTTATGCTGCTTATAGGTACCTTGCTCAGGGTGATAGTGCTAGATCGAAACACTTGGAATATAGACTTGGAAAGTCCACTGTACATTACATTATTAATGAAACATGCCAAGCACTGTGGTTTGCATTGAGTCCTATTGTGTTGAAACTCATAAATTCTTCCGGCTGGGAGAGGATCAGTGAGGAATTTGTGGCAAAATGGCAATTTCCAAACTGCGTGGGAGCATTAGATGGAAGACATATGCGTATTCAAGCTCCTCCCAATTCAGGATCTACCTTTTATAATTGCAAGCAATTTTTTAGCATAGTGTTGCTGCAATGTGATGCCAATTATAAGTTTACCTGGATTGATATTGGCCAGTATGGTGAGTTCATAGAAATTGTAACTATTGAAAGGAGCAATATCTCCTCTACGTAACTTGAATTAATGTGGTTCACAGGTTCCATCAGTGATGGTGGTGTATGGGCAAATGCAGATTTTGCACAAGATTTGCAGAACGGAGCTGTTGATCTGCCCACTCCCAAACCACACCCTGAGAGAGACATACCTTTTCCATATGTGTTTGTGGGAGATGAAGTATTTCTCCTAACCACCTATCTTATGCGTCCGTACTCACATAAAACTAGAGGTCGTTTGACAAACAATATGCGTATATTTAATTATAGACTAGCTCGTTGTCGTCGAACAATTGAAAATGCTTTTGGCATCCTCACAGCACGTTGGCAAATCCTACTGAAGGCTCTTTGTATGTCTGTGGAGAATTGTGAAATATTATTTAAAGCACTCGTATGCCTCCACAATTTTATAATGATGGGTGAGGAAGGATTGCCTGTGCATAACAGACGTTACTGTCCATCGGACTATGTTGACCGAGAAGAAGATTACACTGTGAAGGAAGAGCGTTGGAGACAGCAACATTCAGCCTACTTTAAGGATTTAGGTAGAGTAGGGGTTAATCGAGCTGGAGCTGTCCCAAAAGGTTTAAGAAACTATTTGCAAAATTATTTTGTCTCTGCTACTGGAGAATCTCAGGCACCTTGGCAATATAAAGCTGCACTTGGAGCTGTACGAATCAATCCACCTGCTTGCTAATTTAAATGTGAAGATTTTATAATAAATCTAAAACACTTTTTTATGACGAAAAAGAATACATTGGTTGTGAATTGTAAATTATGTCTTTCTTTAAGCTTTACAAGTTATTATAAGGTAAATATAAGTAATATAATAGGTTAATATAAGTAATATAATATAAGTAATATAGATAATATAGATGTATATATGTATAATATGATATAGATAAATAACATAAGACTGATTTATTTGCTATACAGGTTGCGCTATAAATGTTATCTATATATTCTGTGTATAGAATTTGAACTTTATATTATTAAACTTGTACACTTGATATAATATTGCATTTTCTTTATTAAAATAATTTTTATATATTATAATAATATATCTTATATATAATAATAAAAAATAAATAGTTATAATTCTTAGCTTATAATTATCTCTTACAAATATTTAGCACCGTCAAAATAAAAAAATTTGCACATTGAAGAATTTGGCAACATAAGATTTAACTACAGTTACAGGGAACAAAGAAATACAAATACTTATAAAAATAGAAAAATACTGAAAATTAACAAAGTTCATATACTGATACTACTTATAAAAATACTGATATTACTTATAAAAATATTGATACTACTTATAAAAATACTGATACTACTTATAAAAATACTGATTCTACTTGTGCGCAACGGAGCGTGGAAATCGAGTCTAGGAGCTAGAGAGGATAGAAAAGTTCTCTTCAAACGCGTAACGTTAACACTATATTTAACAATTACTAATTACAAAGATTCACAAAAAAATCGAGTAAAGTTAATCAGAAGGTCGTTAAGTCGATTAATTAATCTCGATCCGCAAGCTACGGTATGCGCGAGAAAAGGACAAGCGATCCGTTTCTGATTTTCTGAGTAGCACTCTGTTCGCGTCGAAAGACTGTACGAAAAAGGCGCCCGCGGTCTCTTGAGAAGAGCTTTTTATAATAACAAAGGTCGAGAATCTTCTGGATGCTTTAGAAGATTCTCAAAACCGGTTAAGGGCAATAGGAGAATGACTATGTAAATTTTTTCTAGTATAATAATTATAAATTGTTTATAATTGGTGACTTCTCTCGAGCGACCGCGGTGTTTATTTTCTGTCTCTCTTTAAGAGAGAGATAGCGCGAGCGCTTATTTACGAAGGCGCGGGGCGTTCGAACGCTCCTGCGACCGAGCGCTGATATCTGAGGCAGCGTATATAGGTTTTATGCATACAATTTTATCTGCATGTCGCATGGAATGCATGAATGCATGAATGTAGTGAACTGATAATTTTATTTTTCAGCTCGCGATTTTATTCGAGAGTCCGATCTCGAACACTACTTATAAAAATACTGAAAATTAACAGTTCAAATACAGAAAATTAACAAAGTTCATAGCAGAAAAAGATTCTCTTTGTATAACACAATTTAAAAATAAAAGTAACACTTTTAAATCTGCTATAAATAAATAAATCTCTATATAATCTGCAAAAGTATAAATATAAAAAAATTAGATTAAAAATCCCTATACTATTATCACTCATCAGTCTTCAAATATTTTTCATTGATGTATTACAGAACATCCAACATGCATTGAAATTTGTTTGCATCCTTCACTTTTGTCAGTGCCATCTGAATTGCTCCTAAGATTGGATCTGGGGCTGCTGCAGGAACAAGTGCTGGATTTTGCTTTGCAGCCAATGCTTGTGAGACTTGCACAGCCAGATTATTTAATCCTTCAGACTGCTTAAAATATGCATGTGTGAGATCATCATTCATTTTCCTTTTCTTCTTATTGAAAGTGTCAGGTGAAGGAACTGTCTTCGCTGTTGCTTGACTCATTGTCTGCAGGATTTGTTGTGCAGCATTTGTTTCCTCACTCGGTGACACTGGTCCGATTTGAGTTACAGATGGAGAGGGTGTTTGGGATCGAAACTGTGCCTGCGTTTGCTGTGCTGGCGACTGAAATATTCTTGGGGACTCAAGAGTGGTAGAATCAGATGTCTTGTCATCACCTGAAAATAGATAGGCCCACTGTCACATATGTACATTTGTTAAATCATTTAACACATGATTCAATACATACTAGATAATGATGCATAGAAATCTGATGTCCTGTTAGCGCTAGGAATCTGTGCAGTTGTGATGACGCGGTGAATTACAGGTGCCTTGATATTTTGTGGTGTAAGTACTTTAAATACAGTCGATGGGATGGTTATTTTATTTGACGCTGGTGCAGGTAAAATCTTCACATAGTTGCTAGTGGTTCTGTAACAATTTACACATATAATATTGCTTTTCTAATATTGTTATAATTGAGAAAAGTGGTCAACATACTTTCGAGGTATGACAATTTCACGCAGGAAACTATCGCATAACTCATACAACTCCCATGTGGGAACATATGTAGGCTGGGCACCCTGTCCAGATTTTCCTTTCAAAGACATGATCACTTTACGTCGCTCCTTTCCATATCTCTGTCGAATTTTATAAAATTCCTTCTCAGCTTCTGAACCTGCAAATAGGAAACATCAAATCATACTCTCAACTGTACCATCAAGTACCATAACCTTAACTCCTGCTAGATACAGTATATCAGACATATGCAGATATTACTCACCAGAGATATTTTTGAGCATTTCAGCCACAGCGGCCCAGGCAAGCTCTTTATTAAAATTCTTGCCAGAATACTCTTTTTGTTTTTTATCCCACAATACCGGATTAGTTTTAACAATAGCAACAAGTTCTTTTTGATGAGTTATTGTATTTTCAATATCCTCTTCTTCATCTTCTGCAAGGCCATCAACACCATCCACATAATATTCGTTATTCATTTTATAAAAATATATAAAAATCACGAATCGCAAATATAAACTGTCCACATCGGCACATCGACACAATTATTGTAAGTTATTTCGCGTCTTTCAACACGCGTCTATCATTGGCTGACAGTAAGGTAGTAGGGAGTGCGAAATGGGAATTGCCCATTTCATTACTCCCGGTTTTTACCTCACTAAAAACAGTTTACTCTACTTCTACAGCCTTACTACCTTCATTGTAGACGGCCCTTTACGGTTACGACTAAAACTTTTTCATATGTCATGGCCTTAACATCATGCGTAAATAAACGTGGGAACTTCTGATCTTAAAATCAATACATAATCAAATCAGTGTGATCACGTATATAAATACAATCGCCTACGTTTTATGAAAACTCTTGAGCATGGAATTTCGTAAAAGAGAACTAGCTCGACGTCGAAAGAAAAAATGTCGAGCTGTCAAGGAAGAATGTAATAAAGATTATGAGGAAGTGACGACGCTGATACAAACTGATGGAAACGAAGCAAGAAAACATTTACCAGATAAGCTTTTTTCTACCATAATTGATTAATAACAAAAACTATATAGATAAAACTACTTTTTACTTATTACTTTTATTACTACTTTTTATTTTTAACTATTATTTATATAAATTACTATTTACATAAAAAATAAAAATTTTTTAATAAAATAAAAATATAGGATTAAATAATTTCAAGTACGTGTTGCAGAAGTAAAACAAGCTTTTACTGAGGAAATCAAAATCGATGAACTTGAATCGTATTCACACATCACTGACGATATCCAGGAATTTGAGAAGCAGGCAATGAATTTTCAAGAAGCTATATTACAAGCTGATCTTCACGGTGAATTAGAAGAAAATGTTGCCACGCTACCATTAAAAGCTGATGATGACGAAATTGAAGCATTAAAATCATGGGCTATCGAGAATAATATCAATTTTGTAGCTTTAGATAAATTATTAGGAATTCTACGGAAAAGACTTATCCCAGAACTACCAAAAAGTTCCAAAACTTTTTTGGGTACAGCATTAACCGATTATCAAGTTATTAAAATGAAAGATTATTCCACAGAAGATACTTCGGGCGAGTTTGTTTACATGGGTATCTCAGTCGGTCTCGAGTCTTGCATTACTAATTTCCACGAAGGAAACATTGAATTAATCATCAACATTGATGGACTTCCTTTAACACGGTCATCGGGAAAATGTTTTTGGCCTATTTTATGTAAGGCACATTATGTACCTGATGTTTACAAACCATTCATAGTAGCCATCTATTGCGGTAACAGCAAATCAAAAGACTTATCTGAATATCTAAAAGAGTTTATAGCAGAATTAAATTATTGCAAGAACATGGTATAAAATTTTTCCAAAAAACATTTATTGTTAAATTGAAATGCTTTGTTGCGGATACTCCAGCACGATCTTATCTTAAATGCACTAAAGGTCACGGTGGATATAGTACATGCAAAAGATGCACTATACACGGAGTTCGGCATTTAATTTAAAAAACTTCAAAAGTAATATATCCAGGTGTTAGTTATGCAGCAAGGACGAATGAATCATTTCGAAATAAGGATGATCCTGAACATCACATGGGAAAATCTCCTTTAAAAAATATAAAACCTGCAATAGATATGACGACTAGTTTTATTCTCGATTACATGCACCTAGCCTGCATAGGTGTGATGAAGAAATTGCTGGAGATGCTCATGTACGGCTCTTTAAAAATAAGATTAAATCCAATCCAAAAAATAAAGATTTCGCAAAGGCTTCTTTCTTTACGATCACAACTACCGTCAGAGGTTCAAAGAAAAACCAGATCAATTTTTTGCGTTCGTCAGTGGAAGGCTACAGAATTTAGGTTCTTTTTATTGTATTGCGATCCCATTGTTTTGCGAGATGTTATTTCCAAAAATTTATACAGGCACTTCTTACTATTGCATTTTGCATTCAGAATTTTATGTTCCGATCGACTTGCAGTACTATTTAATGTTAAGGCCAATGAATGTTTGAAAAAATTTGTTTTACTTGTACCAGAATTATATGGTAAAGAAGCCCAAGTTATAAATATACACAATCTTATTCATATAGCTGATGATGTTCTCAATATGGGGTGTTCTTTGAGTAGAATCAATTGTTTTCCGTTTGAAAATACTTTAGACAGAATTAAACGGACCCTTCGAACTGCTGTTAAACCGTTAGCTCAAGTTTGTCGGAGAGAACATGAACGAACAACTCTACTGAAAAAACAAGTTTCATTGCCAAGTGAATTTAAAATTCATAAATTTAAAATCATTAATAATATTTTACACATCACTAAAGTAACTATTAATTTCTCGACTATAATTACAACTAAAACTCCCAATAACGTAGTTCTTTTAAACAATGGTCATATAATGAAAGTTGAAGCAATGTATGGCTCTGAAGCAACGGCAATTTTCATTTGTGGAAAGGTATGGACGTCAAAAAAGAAAGTATATTCCTTCCCTGAAAAGTCGACTGTTGTTGAAACGTGGGAAGTTCATTCAAGTTCCGATAATTTAGTTTTTCCACTTACTTATGTGCAACGAAAATTAATAATGATGGAACTTGCAATGAAACGACGAAGAGCAAGTCGGTTGTTCGTTATGTCACTTCTTCACACATAATGCCGTAAGAACATAATTTTGTTTTAAAGTTATATTGTATGTGTGTGTATTTATAATATATATACAATAATAATAAAAATTTTCATGCTTCGCAGGTGCAGTTATTGTAGTTATTTTCTTTTTATTATTTTCTGTAAACTATAAAAAAAGGCTTTACATAGGCTATAACTGGGAAATCCTATATTAAACTGTAGAAATTTATCCGGATCCCATATTCAATATTGGCCCCGTATGGGCATTACTAAGGCATCCAAAATAAGGGCTTGTCAAACTCAAGCCCATTTAGGACCTAGTTAAGACTTAGTTTTTATTTTCTTTTTAAATGTCATTTTGATTTGTTTGCTTAGAGTCTATCTCGGATCTGATTATATAGGTCATCAATGCTTTCCTCAAGACATTTCTCCCAAGACAGCTGTCTTGTCGAGACCAAACTGGGCTCTGTATGGGCTATAGTTGGGCATGCTTAAATTAAAATGTTTTGAGGAAAGCATTGATGACCTAATCAGATCCGAGATAGGCTCTAAGCATACAAATCAAAATGATATTTAAAAAAAAATAAAAACTAAGTCTTAACTAGGTCCTAAATGGGCTTGAGTTTGACAAGCCCTTATTTTGGATGCCTTAGTAATCCCCATACGGGACCAATATTGAATATGGGATGCCCGGATAAATCTCTACACGGGTTCTCGGAATTTCGCCGTGACTTACTTATCTTTAGTCTTCTTTTATTCTCTACTTTATTTAATTACTTATTTTTTAATCTTCCTTACTTAATCTTTATTTCTTAATCTTTTCTTACTGTTTTATTTCCTTTATTATTATTATTTTTCTTTAATATTTTATAGCTGGTCGGGTTACGACACATCCGTGCATCTCCAAGATTTTCTCCCCAATTGATAGGCCAGGAAGTAACGGAGATGACAAATAAAATGCATGTCGGCAACTTCTGCTTAATGACATCTACAATTGAACAGGTGGGATAACATGAGGTCACGATTGACGAGAGAGATGACAAGGCGATGGAACGCACTTATCATAAAATGCACTGACAATGAGTCGATATGGGTGATATCGTAAAAGGTCCACGCTTCTTACACTTAATTGTAAAATACATAATTACAAAGGAGGGGTGTCAATAAGGCCGTTTTTTGGCCCACGTCAGAATCACTCCAAACTGGGGCATTTTCTTCCTGCCAATGTATTACAACCTCCTGGAACCGTTTGCTGTCCGAGCAATTAGAGGCTGAGAACGGGCAACTTGAAATCTCAAAAATCAATGGGGTTTTTCACATGATGGTAGTGCCGGTCTCATTTCAGCATGTCATTGTTGAGCTTCCATCACTATATTTTCTCAAAAACTACTAGAGTATGTGCTGCTTTAAATACGAAAAGGAGCTCATCTGACCTTCATGCATTCAAGATAGAATCAAGCCTGGTATTTTGAACGGATTGTCATATTACTGAACAATCATGAAATAGCATCCCTTGCGATGAATCGGACGATACTACTATAAGCCCAAACTTGATTTTAAGGGATTAGATCATTTTGCGAATGCAATGTATATTTTAAATCACATATTGTGAAAAAATATTTGAATTCCAAACCTTAGTAAGGAGATGTGAAGAATATTTTCCGGAACGGACCTCTTTTTCATGGAATGCAATGCTCAGCTTCGCGGAGCATTGGTATCTTCATCCAGGTTATTGTGTTCTGCTGCATATTATGTACGACAAATAATCAATCGTTCCATTTTCGTTAACAATTCATGCATTCCCAAAGCGAGAACAGTACTGTGCACTATCTACGCTTCCAGTAGCTTTGTTCTTTTGTTTCTCTCCCCGTCATTTATCTTCACGAAATCAGTACCCAACGCATTAATCCTTCAGCTCATTCAGTCAATGGTTTCTCATCAACGATAAAAGCAATCCTAGAACTCAAACAGTATTGTGCACTTTTCATCTGACCAGTAGCTTAGATGTTCTGTCTCCTTCCCGGCATTTGTTCCTCTCAACAGATTCAACAATCGACTTGGATACACAGTTGTCTTTTTAGTGCGTTTTTGAACTGGAAGCATTGTAAGTGAACTGTCACCGCATTATTTTCATCGCGCTTTTGCTTAAATGAATCGTCTTTATCAACGATCAGCGCATTTTCAGAGCATAAACAGTATGCGCTAATCTTCTTCAGTAGCTTAGTTTCTCGTTTTCACTACTTTTCATCGCTCATTACCATTTTTTTGTTACTATTATGTTAATATCCATTATCCGATTGCATTATGAGCAATCGTACAAGCAACACTTCAAGTACTATCAGAACTGAATCTGTTGCTACAAATGATACTCCTCAGTGCTCCAACATCTCAGAATCAAGCAACATCCCTTCTTCGGTGAAGATAAGAGTCAGCATCCGGAACGAGATGCATCGTATGTAAGAAAGCTAAAAAACTGGCTCGTATCTCTCCTATGGCGAGAAAACAAATATTCATAGAGATATACTTATTCCGCCAAATGCTCGATGTTGTATGAGACACTTGGAAAATGATTTTCTCAGTAAAACAGCAACAAATGATATTGAAGTAAAGTCAAACTATTCGATTCTAGACGATAAAACTCTTTGTGGGTTGTTAGAAAACTTGCGTTCAGTTGCTTCTTGGAAAGGACTTAATTTTGATTATCCACCTACACTTACTGATGACGATTATTATAATCTGACCGGGTTGAAGAAAGATCAATTCGACTCCGTTTTTGCTTCAATCTCTGGTCATATTAGATCTACATCTGGACGTTCTCCTCGGACTTGTCTTGCCTTGCTTTTGACGAAACTACGTACTGGTCTTTCCTTTTCAGTTTTGTCTACCTTATTCGCTCTCCAAAAAAGGAGAGTAGGTAGGGCGATAGTTGCAGCTCGTACTGCTCTCCTTTCTATGTTTGTCCCAAACTTTTTGGGAACAAATCATATCTCTCGAGAAGATTTCATCACGAAGCATACGAGAACCATGGCTAAAACGCTCTTCGCGGGTGGAGAGGATGTCTGTATCCTTGTAGCCGACGGTACGTATATGTATATAGAGAAAAGTTCTAATTACAAGTTCCAGAGACGAACTTTCTCACTCCACAGGACGTTCGCTAGTAAAACCCATGATTCTCGTAAGTTCAACAAGATACATCTTAGAAGTTTTCGGACCTTACTTCGCGGATGGTAAAAATAATGATGCAAGCATTTTGACCAGCATAATGCGATCTGACGCGAATAGGCTCCGATCTTGGTTGCAACCTAACGATGTTTTCGTGGTGGACTGTGGTTTCAGAGATTGCCTCGAGATGCTGGAAGATCTAAGTCTCATAACTAAAATGCCCCATTTCCTCCGAAAAGGTTCGCAACATACTACATCTGAAGCCAATAAATCACGCCTCGTTACTAAAGTACGCTGGGTGATAGAGGCGGTTAACGGTCTCCTTAAGAAGTGGAAAGCATTAGATCATGTATTTCCAAATTCTCAGATACCGTATGTGGGAGATTACGTGCGCATTGTATCCGCTCTTTGCAATGCTTTCAGACCACCGAGAACTAGTGACGATCCAAATGATACAATCATTGCTGAGCGTATGTTGCGTCTATCGCAAATGCCGAACCTCCTCCAGGAAAGAGTTGAAAGAGAAGGTTAGTCCAGGAAAAGAGTAATATGGCAACCCATAGTTGCGGATTCACTCCCGGATTTCCCTCAATTGACCTTACACGAGTTGACTTATCTGACCATTGGCTCATATCAATTGAAGCAAGCGCAATCTTATGCAGAGGAGCACACAGCTGGAGATGGGATGTATCAACTGTTCGTCCATAGGCAAGAGAAATATCTTACGTCTCCAGATACGGTCGCGCCACACATAATCGAAGGTGTATAACTTGTGGATTGAATATAGTCAAGGAATCAATCCCATCATATCCTGGTCGGTGCTAGAACCGTTGGTTGTTGTGCACATGTCGCATCCGTCCTTTGGTATTTGGGATATTCAAGACACTCTGAAAGACTTCAAGAACGATCATCCCAATCCTACGCATAATACATCCAAGATGCAGCTGAGAACATTTTAGACTGGTCTGACAATGAGTCAGGTAGAAATGACGACCAATCTAATGGCGAATAATCTTCTAATTGAAGATTCTCCGGCGCCTACTCCCAATTCCTCAATCACTGACTGTTCACTTTCTCATTGTGAATTCGGAGAATATTGTAACAGTATTATCCACGAGACTGGAGTGAAGGTCAGATGAGCTCCTTTTCGTATTTAAAGCAGCACATACACTAGTAGTTTTTGAGAAAATATAGTGATGGAAGCTCAATAATGACATGCTGAAATGAGACCGGCACTACCGCCATGTAAAAAACCCCATTGATTTTTGAGATTTTAAGTTGCCCGTTCTCAGCCTCTAATTGCTCAGACAGCAAACGGTTCTAGGAGGTTGTGAGATACATTAGCAGGAAGAAAATGCCACAGTTTGGAGTGATTCTGACGTGGGCCAAAAAACGGCCTTATTGACACCCCTCCTTTGATATGTGCTAACGGATTGAACTGGTCTCGTTGATATGTCATGAGACAATAACGAATCACATTGAATGCTGCAAGGTAAGATGTAAAAACATCCGCCTTGAGAACTTATATATTATCAAACAAGAGCGTTATTCAAAGTTTCAAAAGCTTGTCAATTACTGTAATATAAATATCTGGTAAGAATTCAGTGTCCATCTGCAAATTTAAGCTGTTTTTTGTCTTTCGATAAATAACATTTCAGAATTTAGTCTTTTGTTATGATGAGGTTTGTAACGATGCACCCCCCATCGTTACTATACCCGGAAGGCGAACGCCGGAAGTCGGCCGCCCGACGGGTCCACCGATCGGGCAGGGGCCGAGGCGCTAGGCGCCCTTTTAATCTCGAAAGAAATATCCGCCGAACCGTACATACGACCGATAAATCGGTCGTCGATACGAACTGAGAGAGAAGAGGCCCCGATATCAACACTCGGGCCGAGCGTCTCCGAATGCGAGCGAAAAATATCGAACGGCTAAAAAACGCCGTATAAATATCGGCTCCGAAGCAATCCAGAAATCAGATCCGCTCCCGATCCGGCCTGATGCTTACCCAAGCTGAAGACCACTCCAGGATCCACACCGTTCCTAGCAAAAGCACCGGAGGTTGACGAGTTCGCAGCCTCCGCCGAGAGATCTCGGCCTTTCGCTTCGACGGCATCTCCCGTCCGCACTCCAATCGACCGACAGACGAGGGTGGCGAGTTCGCCACCTTCCCCGACGTATTCTCGGGCCCGGTCGACTCACCACCTAGATTCCGCCGTCCACGGAAAAGGGGTAGCACGTTCGCTGCCTCCGTCGAGACATCTACACTAACCGGACGACAACGTATTAATTATCAACGAGGAGTTACTCGTCTTAATTGAGCAAACGCGACCGCCGACCGGCGGAATTGTATCGCGACACGCCATCTTGTCGGCAGACGGCACGCGCCACCTAAAAGCCCAGCCATTACGAAATTCACGTCACCGATAGCGACAATAGGCCCGCGCCGAACCGCGAGGCCCCGCCCGCGGCCGTACCGTCGGCACATATCACCCGGCGGCCTCTAAGTACCGGCGCGACAACTGTTTATATTCGCACGATCATTGTAATTCGCATGCTACGACCGCTTAAAATACCACTGTAGGTCCGTCCGACTGAATTGTGCGACAAGTAACATAATTAAATATTTATTTCTTTAACTCAAAAGAACCCTGTGTCATTGCGCCTCACCCTCCGCGATTCCTGATCCCGAGTCGCTATCCGCTTCGCGAAGGGCTCGTTACAGGTTCACTATCCAAAATTTCCACCTCATTCAAATTAAATTCATGGTAAAATGACTGGAAAATTGTCTCGCAAAGAAGTCGATGTAAAAACTGCATTCAATGAACTTATTGTCTCTCGTTCTCCCGATTTTTTTCAGAAAGGCATTAATGCACTAATATCACGTTGGGAGAAGTGTGTTGAAGTGGAGATGGAGGATATTTTGATTGATTAATTAAATATTAAGTTTGCCAAATAAAAGTTTAAATTAAAAATTCAAAAACGGCCATTTCATTTGCAACAACCTAATAAAAGCGTTGGATATAAATGGTGCTGCATTTAAATATTTAATGACCGCGTTTCCACAAGTTTCATATGCAAAAATTAAGGAAGGCATATTTGTGGGTTCTCAAATTAGAAAATTGCTTGATGACAAGGAGTTTATAAAGTGTTTATCAGCAAAAGAAGTTGCAGCGTGATCATCATTTCAATGCGTTGTCCATAGTTTCTTGGAAAACAAAAAAAGCGACAACTACAAGCAAATTATTGAGCAGTTATTAAAAAATTATCACGAAATAGATGCACATATGTCACTAAAAATTCACTTTTTACATTCACACGTTGATTTCTTTCCGAATAACTTGGGTGCAACAAATGATGAGCAAGATGAACGTTTCCATCAGGATTTAATGACAATTGAAAAAGTTATCAAGGATATTGAGACGAAAACATGCTAGACTACTACTGCTGGATACTAATACGCAAAACCGATCCAGTCATATAAAAAACAAAAATTAAATGCTCAACACTTCTAATTTGTTTTCTAAATTCAATAAAAAATTCGCTCTATCGTAAAAATGATTTTTCTTATATCTCGAAAACCGGACCTAATAGAATATTTTATGACAAATTCGTGCTAAGCGTTGAAAATTACCTTAAAAACAGTGTTCAAATACTCTTGCACAAAATCTTATAAACTGTTATTGAACCATAAACCGGAACCTCAACACGAGTCTTACTCTCTAAATTTCTTAGAGTGATAATTCACTCGAAAAATTGAGTGACTGGTTGAATCACTCGAGTTAGGGTGACTTTTCACTCATAGGAGTGAATTCTAACAACTTTTTGTTATAGAAAAGTATAGTGAAAAATTCACTCTGCAAAATGGAGTAAATATGTGTACTCTATTTTGTAGAGTGAATATTTGACTCTATGTACTGTGGAATGAATATTTTTATTCGTGAAGAGTGAGTGAGAAGCGCACGTGAAGCGTGTATGAGTTCGCAAAAAAAAAAAACACTGCCGTCTCGCTGTCTCTCGACCTCGATGTTACCATTATTAGTTGCGTGTGTACTTGGTACGAGACATAACCGTGTCTCTTGATATAAGCATATAAAGATACATATAGACTATAATTGATATATAAAAATGTCAACATTTCTTCCAGAGGTAAGTACTTATAAGAATTTATGTAGTTCATTTACCAATTTAACGTGTTATAAAGAATAGCGCCGTGAGATCTCGGTTGTAGTTATATGTTTATTAAAATAATAAATTTTCCTTCATTAGACTCTAAATAGCACAGAAAACTTAAAACAGTTTTTACTAAGCAGTGGAATTTCGGAGGACGCTGTCAACATTCTAAAAGGTATTCTAATAAAACGTATGTTTATATAGTGACAACTTAATATATTAATAGTTTCAATATTTAATTTAATAAGTATTTTGAGTAAGATTATAAAAAATATATAGCTCACATCCACACAAAGAGATCAGAATATGATTCGTCAGAATATACAATTTATAATATGTTTATTATATATACACAATTACATGCTATAACGTTACAGTTATTTATAATTTCAATTTTATTTTTATTTTCTCACGTGTAATTTTTATTTGTATTACAGATACCCGAAACTGGGTGGATTAAAGTTAAAAAGTCCGTTTTTGTAAAAATACATTTACATATTAATTCTGATTTGCTTTTGCTTTTAAATTTAAAAGATAACTTTCAATATTATAACAAACATAATGATTTTACTTAAATATTCTAAATGTGAAACGTTATTAACCACAGTTAGGCAATATTCTTTACACTTCCGTCGTCATCATGCTATTATGGTTAGCAGATCTTACTCATCAGGGTTTTATTGTAAACAAGAAAATTGTGATAAACATTTTTTAAGATTTGATTCTTTACTTCGTCATATTAAAAAATGGCATGTCTCTGATGAGATATGTAATTCAGATATCCACTCAATTATGAAATCAAATAATTCCAATACTTCAGAAAAAATAGAAATATAATTATCAAAAGAAGAAATACATGAAAATAAAAATTATGATAGTATTAATTTTCAAGAATCATCAAAAGAATTTGATCTCCAAGAGTGCACAAAAATTTATTGCAAATTTAAGAATATTGTCCGATTTTACTGGTACAGCTATAGCTGCTATAACAAATGCAGCATAGTGCTTAGTTTCTGATATTTTTTATTTTATTCGTGAGGAAATGTTTAATTTTTGTAAAACACAGAATACAAGCATAGAATCTCCTGATATTCAGGAACTATTAAATAAGTTAAATTTTGATAATTTATTTGAGAATACTGATACCTTACAAGCTCAGATAAAAGTGGTCAAGAACACTTATCATTATATAGATTCAGTCGAAATGCCTCTTGGATTTAGACTGCAGCAATATTTTGATCGAAAAGAACAAATGTGGATGCAAAAAAAATTTATGAGACCTTTCAGTATGTCCCAATTATTGAAACGTTAAAATTACTAATGTCTCACTCGTCGATGCGATATTATGTTCATTCTAAACAAAACAGTTCAGAATTTACTTGTAACTTTAATTTATTTGTAACTTTTAGAGATGGAATCAGTTATAAACAGCATCCATTTTTTGTACGTTATCCAGACGCATTAAGAATTCAACTGTATTATGATGATGTAGTTGTTAATAATCCATTAGGTTCTAAAGTTCATCCTCACAAAATTGGAGCTTTTTATTTTGTAATTCAAAATTTGCCTCAATATATTAATTGTTCTTTAGGAGGAATTTATATTCTTAGTTTGTGTCATACTGCTGATATTCAAAAATATGGTATGAAAGCTATACTAAAACCATTTTTGCTGGATTTAAGTAAACTTGAAAGTGACAATGGTGTAAATGTTATATATGATGAAACAAATTTCGTATTAAGAGCAAGTATTGCTGCAGTTTGTGCTGATGGATTGGCCGCGCATCAGTTATTGGGATTTTTAAGTCCATCTGCTAAATATTTTTGTAGACTTTGCATGATCAACAGAGATGACTTTAAGAATAATAGAAATGTAAAAGTTGTTTCTTTACGTACAAAACAACTATATGACAAACAATTACAAGAAATAAATACTCAACAAACATTAAAAGAAATTGAAAATTCTAAAAAAAGTCAGGTATTCTAGAAGATAGTGCATTACATTCTTCTCGCTTTTTTCATTGTACAAATAATTTTGTCTTTGACCCTATGCACGATATTTTAGAAGGTATCGCACCAATGGAATTAAAATTGGTTTTGCATCATTATAGTACCTGTGACGATTATAATTTTAACATAGATTTGTTCAACAACAGAGTAAATTTATTTCGATATGGTAAACCAGAAAATAAAAATAAACCTTCTGCAAATTTTTCTTCAGCTTCTATTAAATATCAAAGAGATTACAAACTTTCACAGACTGCTGTACAAACATGTTGTTTATTAAAACTTTTTCCCTTCTTGGTTTCAGATTTAGTACCTGAAAATGATAAATATCTATCGTTAATTTTAATATTGAATAGAATAAACGAAATAGTATTTGCTCCAAAATTGAAACGCTCCATTTTGCCATATTTATCAGAATTAATCGAAGAACAACTGTTTATTCCGAGAATTATTTCCAGCTATAAGTCCAATTAATAAGCATCATCATTTAACTCACTACCCTCAGTGTCTATCGTTTTCTGGTCCTTTACGTTGGTTAAATTGTTTATGATTTGAAGCGAAACATAATTTCTTAAAAAAATATGGATCTATTGTATGTAATGTGACGTGACGTTTTACACGTCTGTCACAAGGGCTGAGAGGCCCGGCCGGGATTGGTCGCGCGGGCCTCCGCTCTCTCGATTTAGGGAGAGAGAGCGCGGTCTGAGCGCGGGATCGGACGCGATCCCGCGGTGGTCGTATATTTTTCTTGGCGTTTTGTATTTGGCGAAAATTAGCGTAATGACGGTGGCAATCAGGCGGTCGACGGGATCTCATTCGGCGAGCGACCAGAAGAACCACGTTAACGTCGAGGACGAAGGGAGGCCAGCACCGAAAAGGGGAGCACGTCCGGTAAGAATAACTGGATAATAATCTGAATTACTGCAATTAACAAACGAATCGAAGCTGCCGCCCGTTGTGTTTAATAATTACGCTTCACAGGCACGAAGGAAGCAATCGAAGGGAAGGCCACTCAAGCGCAAGGAGCGCGAGAGCCCTGAGGAGGAGCTACGGCACTGTATCCGAAGCGCGGGCCCGAATTTCTTGGCAAGATGAAGCGCGATAGAAGAGGAAATCGATCGCAAGTACATCCGATTAATAAAGAAACAGGAGGGCCGGATACAACCATACGCTGCCGCAATTAGTGCTTCCCGAGGCCTGAGATTAATAAGAAGCGAACGAAGGAAGACGGGGGCCCGGGATTAGAAGTGCGAAGGCCGCAAGGACCCGCAAGGCCGCGCCACAGCCCTGCGTAATTCGGGAGCGCCGCACGTGGCCTTATTACATATTAATGTGCCGGCGTGTCTCCTGCGGGCCTTCCGTTCGTCACTGTTCGGCGGACCAGCGACTTGAGCGGAGGCCCTTTTATCGAGAAGAGATTAGAAGGAAGTTCGAGAGTCCATACCGGTGAGACGGACGTCGACTACTTGTAAAGCTGCCAAATTGCGAGTAAGGTTCGGATGAGTCGCGCCCCTGAGTCATCGCTGTCGCAAGTAAGGTTTTCGTATCATTATTTTATAAGATTGTAATTATTTCGAGTAATTGCGCAGTAGATCGGCGAGACGACTCATCCGAGCCGACGGATCCGCGTGAGTACTCTCTCTCCCGAGATCATTTGCCGCCGACAGTCAATATTTTGCGTCTTGTTACCTATTTAATTGTTCTTTTTCGCTATCGTGTGTGATCTTTAATATTAGCGAGCTCGTACACGTAACCGCCTGGTATATTACGCGTCTGTAAAATCGTGCGTTCGTCTCGTATTGTGTCGTAACGGAAGTATATGTGTCGCGTAACAGTTAGTATCGTACTTCGTCGCTTCCGAACTATTGTGTAAATTCGGGATATTGACATTTTTCGCGTTATTAGCTTGAAACGTTCGTCGCTGTCTTACAGGCAGTTCATTCGGCGTATAATTCCGATCAGTAATACGAGTCGTACCGCGATATTGATTGAATATATCGACAAATATTATTGTCGCGGCGTATACGGCTGCGCTAAGCGCCTATTATCTCTTGTCTGACTTTGTGAGAATTCGGCAATTCCACGCGGGCGAGCGCAAGTTAATTGTCGGCTTACGAAGGAATTTTCTTCGCTGTCGAGGCCCGGATAAGCCTCGTGCTATGGTAAAACTCTTCGCCGAAGAATTGACTTTCGGCTCGCGCGTGAAACCCGATACTCTTGCTCTCGGTCGCGAGAAGCCTTTCGGCCGACAAACAGCTGGCCACAATATCACGAACGGTATCTATTATTATTATTTCTTTTATATTATACTCTTTCTTTATATTTTCTTCTAATTTCTTTCAATTCAAGTATTCCTTTTGTCAATATTTCTTTTCTATAGTAAAATTTTCTCTGTCATTATCAGTTCTCTTATAATTATTCTCTCACCTACGATTGGCTACATTATATTCTATTACAGTAATCTCTCTGTGCAATTTACTGGTGCCTATCTCGATTCTCTCCCGTCCCGTCCGCAAGAATCACCCCCTCTACCAATTCCGTTGACTGAATAGCCGCGTTTTGTCCGTCGCGATGTACGACTGATTAAAGATTATTGACTTTCGTAAAGTTCGTTTTCGACGGCGCGAATTTTCGCGCCTGGCGCCCAACTTATTATATAATTGTTTCGTCTCAATTACCGTTCGGTTTACATACATCGCGCCGAAGGTGTGCCGGTAGTCATTACCAACGACCCTTTAACTAATTATATCTAGAATTATCCCCGAAAATAATCACGGTCACAGTAATTTTAAAAATATTACGAAAACATTAATTAATTATTGTCAATTATCTCAATGCGCAGTTTGGGGTACTAATGAAAAGCCGAGAATCAAATTAAAATATGTTAACGGATCAAAAGTTTATGTTGAAAATACTTATTGCTGGCAGCAATTATATCACATGAAATATCAGGGCAAAGACAAAATTATTAAAGTTGATAAAGCAGAGGTTTACAGTACAGAATATCGAAAAGGTTTGTTTGTTGCTATTGACAGTGGAGTACAAGAAAATAGTGAAATTACATTTGGTTGTATAAAAGAATTAATAATACTAAAAGATGATCAGCTGTGGTTATGGTGTGAAGAATGGCAGTATCTTGGTTATAATGAATCATTAAATGCTTACCTTATATATCCTAAATTAGATTCATTTAGATTTGTAAACACTGATGAGTTATGTGGTCTGAAACCATTTGCATTATGGACTGATTTTAAAACTAATTTATCTTATATTGTTCTTCATCACATATTATAAAAATACTTTATAACTGTCTTATATAATCACAATTTACTTATTTATCTTTCATCTATATATCTATTTACATATATTAAAATTTTAATTCATTCATTTAAGTGTCTTGTACATATATACATTCTACACACACACACACACACACACACACACACTGTATAAGCTTGTGTTTAATATAAAATTATATTATAAATGATATGGGAAAGTTATTAAGATATCAAGATATGAAGATATGGAGACACCAGAGTGTAATCAGTACATGTCCGCTGTATTTGTTATTACATTGTTTCTAATTTTTTAAATAATTTTTTTTAAGTCAAATTACAATTCTACATTTTAGATGAAGGAGTTGATGGTTGCGCTTTCATGGAGCTAACTGAAATTGATTTAAAAGAACTAAAAATTAAGACTGGCCCAAGAAAAAGAATATTAAATTTAATTAAAGCTTGCAATAATGTGGTAAAAGCAAAGATTATTCTTATATACCTTACATTAGTACAAGTTATTAATCAAACATATGAATGAAATCTTTCACAGGAAATTGTACTTGACGAAGTATTAGTACAATCAAATACGCAGATCCAAGTACACAGCAATGAAAATGTACAAAATAAAGAAAATACTAATTTACCTACGACAGAAAATACTAATTCAAATAGTTCAAAAAGCCAAAAAGTGTCAGTTTCTTTTGAAAATAATAGTAAAGAGGTAAAAGATTTATATTAAATATGTACATTTAATATTTATATTTAACATTTTATTAATATTTATATTTAACATTCTGACATATAATTGTTGTTTACAGACACATCGAGATTCAAGTGATTTTGATATTAGATCCTGCATTAAAGAAAACGAGAAAGAATCTAAAAGAAATCCATCGCTTATCAATATTTTAGATTCAGGTATTATATACCCCGTTGATAGACAAGAACTCATAAGAATTTGTTGCGCGGGTTTAATAAAAATTAATAATAATAACTTGTAAGTAACGATATTCTTATTGATTCTTATTTGTGTTGTATAAACATTACTTACAATATTATATATAGATATGATCATATTTATTATTCTTGTTAAAGATATCCATCACATGGATTAAAAACTTAATTAGCGAGGCAAATTATAACACAGTTTCCGAAACTTCGATCAACTCTCTCTGAAAACGGCTACGTAAGCAGACTTTTTATTTTAAAATTGTGAAATACATAAACTTATTTTCTATTTTATGTTGGTTTTAGGAATATTTTTATGATAATAAAACAAATCAGGGTTTTATAGAGTACCGTTTCAAAACCATGAGAAAACATTCAAGTCCATCTAAAAGAAAGAGACCTGTTTCTAAAGAATCAAAAATAAAAAAACAAAGGATATTAAAAGATTTAAAACAAAATAAATATTTGGAAGAAAATATATTTACATTAAAAGTAAATATGATAATATAATTATATGCAATTAAAATGATGAAATAGTGTATTAGATCAGTAATTATCACTTGTCATAGGTTGCTGAGCTTGCTTTAAAAATGCCGAATCAAACAAATAAAGATGATATATTTCGACTAATCGATGAAGCGAGATGTAATCGCCAAAGACAGGTGAAAGAATCTGATCAACTGACATTGAGTGACATTTTAAAAATGTATCCACGTTTTAAGGATTATAATGGCGAATTGGTGAAATAGTTTTTTATCTTTTATTGGTGAAATAGTTTTTTATTTATCCTTCCTAAGTCTTTAATATAAAAATGTTTGTTTCTTATTATTAATGTTTTCTTATAGATTCACAGAGAATTCCTAGCAGAATTTCCAGATAACGATACATTTTTGGTACAAGTTACAACTTTCTATGTGCCGAGAATTTTACAATATTGTTCTCTGAACGCATCAGATTTATTACAACATGTAAATGACATTGAAGGTATTAAAATAATTAAGAAATCAACGGTAAATAAACTTCTTATTTTCGATCAATGACTGACATACATTGCAAATGTTCCTTTATTATCAATTGAAAAACCACTACTGGAGTATTTGACTAAATGTCTCATGGACAGGTTTTTTAATTTCTCAACTTTTAACTTGTGTAATTAGTATGTGTGACTTTTGTATTATTGATGACACTTGATAAGGACCTAAAATATGGTCGAAACGTAGTGGTTTTTCAATTGATAATAAAGGAACATTTGCAATGTATGTCAGTCATTGGTCGAAAATAAGAAGTTTATTTTCCGTTAATTTTTATCCTCACTGACGACTAAATATTAATTTCTCATCATAATTAAGAAAATCTACAAGATAATTTTTCTGAGTATATCTTAATAATCATTACTTTATTTGTACAGATAATATGAAAGCTTTGATTTTGTTACCGTATCTACTGCCGTCTCCTAATTACATCAAACGTAAAAAGAATAATGTAAATAATATACATATTGTGACGTGACGCCCTTTGAGCGCCGTCACAAGGGCGTAAAAGCCTGACCGGGAGGGGCACGGGGGGCTGGGATCGCCCCTCGTATTAAGGAGAGGGCGATCTCCAACCATTACCACGATTTATCGCGATTTCTCTATTTCGGTATTGCATCGGCCTGTTGGTGCACTACCCTTAAAATAGAGCGAGTATAGAGCGGCGACCGGAGAGGCAGGCGCCAGACGGCATTGTGAAGCAAGATTGAAGACGTTCGAGAGGAAGAGATCCGGACGACACTCGAGGGACCGCGAGGACGCCAAGGATCCGCTCGGATAAGTATCGAGTTCCCGCAATATGTTTACGTGACTCTCGCGCATAAATAATACCGTACGAAAATAATTCTAGCAGGATACCGGTTGGATTATATGAACTCTCCTCACGTTGCAGAGTGACGGGAAGATACCGAAGGAGCGACAACAACCACTTCCGAAACCAAGCACTGAAGTACGGCCTGGCCAGCCTGCCATGTCCTCCATTAACGGAAGACGTCCGCTACCGCATACCGGCGAGAATAACCCCGAAGAGGATTCGCACCAGCATTCAAACTTCCCGGCGATCAGAAGTTACCGCCTAGAGGAAACATAGGGTGACTCTAGACATCCCCTCCATCGATCTCATCGATGGAATGCGCGAGAGATCGGCGCGGGACTCGAGATGCCTGAGAGAGCGGACCACGGTAACTCACTGTTCGGCAAGACACGCGCTCGAGTGGGTGGTCGCAGCTCCTGTCCCAGCTACCGTTCCGTACGCCACGAGAGACCACAGCGAGGGACTCCCGCAATTATTGTAAGCCGCCTCTCGGGTAGCCGTAAGTAATACGTGTCGAATAGGTTGGTGTCGTGTCGTAGTTACCGAGATCCGCGTCATAAAAGAATACCGTACTTATCGAATTATTGTCGCGTTTTGAATAAGAGAAAGAGACTAGCCGGCCTAAAAGGCCGTTCATACCGTTACCGCGGCGCATGCATATGCGCCTGGCGCCCACCTATATTTTTCGTTACCGTTGCTACCGATTTAAGCGTACCGAAGTACCTTGTTACCGCTCATCGCTTGTTTCCATCTGAGTTATTTAAATTGCACGCTCCCCTCTCCGGATCGGCGTTCGGAGCAGGAAAAGGCGTCACAAATTTTTGGCGCCCAACGTGGGGCCCGCCGAAAGAAAAGTCGGAGAACTTGAGAGAGAGAGTGAGAGAGTATAAGAATTGATTTTTTTCTGTGAATTGTTTGTGTAAGTCTACCGAGGTTCCTGTTTTGTAAGTAATTTGTTAAAAATTTTTTTCGTAAGTAGAAGTTTTCGTCTTTACGATTAAATGCGTCATAGGGTGTTCCGAGATAGAAGGTGTTGTGAAGTAGTGATTGTGAATTTTTGCTGGGAACTTCGTGCTACGTCCTCAGAATTTGAATTGTGAGTATTCACGAGAGAGAGAGGGAAGTCTCTGGAATTTGTGAGCCATCGCCAGAGAAAATTTTTACCAATTACCGTACCGATCTATCGCCAATGATTTCGCGATTTTAATTTCCGTTTCGTTCTTTCCGCCTCCGGTGTACCGAATATCGCGGACGACGAATTTTTTTTTCTATATTCTTTTCCCGCATCAATCGTAGGTTTCAATACCGTACTCCCGATATCGTCATAGACCGCTTTTGCCTCGTCCCGGAGACAAAGTCAAACATTTTTTTTTGTTTTTTTTCTTTAGTCTTTTTTGTCTTTCCGACCGTTACTGGAAAATTTTTTTTTCTCGATTATTTATTACCGTACCCTTGAGGCTCGCAGAGGAAAACAAATAACTACCGTCCCGATTTTATTGTATTGCCGGATACCGAGTATTATCCCCAAAAAAAAAATTTTTTTTCCTCTTCGTGCCTCCCTTTCCAACGAACCATCAAGGTCGAACGCACTAATATTTTGGGATTCCGATTACTTTCTTAGGCCTACCGTTATTTCAGACTCGTTCGAATATTGTGACCTTCTGATACCGTTCTCGCGTTTATTTTGATACCGGAACCCGCTTTTATTTTTCACAAATAGCCTCGATTCTTTTGTGAAGATATTATATATTGTGGGAAGTTTACTTTTCTTTAGATTTCATTTTCTCGCGATTCCGGACTGAATCTGTGTTTTTTTATAAGTCAACTATCACTTTACTTTTGATATTTATATCAGTCCTCGTATTTGGCTTTCCTTTACTCGTGGAATAATATTATCAACAGTCTTTTTTCAAACCTACCGGCTATCAGAATCTCGATGACCATAACTGTCAACCTTGTAATCATAAACTTTTTTTATCATATTTTCTCGCGATTCTAACTGAACCGTCTCGATTACCGTATCGTCCCGCCTTCTACGTTACCGATGAAGAAAGACGCTAACCTTCACCAGTGGATACAGAATTTAACGGAGACAGAGGCGCGACGCCATTTAACGGATAGGGGCTTAAGTGCCCAGGGGATTGTTCCGGTTTTGCGGGCGCGACTCCTACATTTCGAAGAGGGAATAGCGAGGGAGCGAATGTCGACTGAAGAGGGAAGCCGGGAGGGGTCGAGGGGAACCCCAATAGAAGGGACCTCCTTGGAGGACGGGGCCGCAACGGACCCTACACCTTCCTTATTCGTTTCCTATGGGGAAGTCCAACTCGGGGAATCCTCGGAAGCGAAAAACATCCCGCCACCGTCTTTCCACCCTAACCCGACACAGAACGCGTACGGTCCACGTTCAGGACGCGCTTCTACCGCGGAGGCATACAACCTCATGCGGAAATGGAACCTGCATTTTTCGGGGAAAAGGGGTAACGACGCAGAGGCATTTTTGCTTAGAATCAAGGAGGCGAGAGCCATAGTACCGATATCAGATGCCGATCTGTTTAAATGCTTACCGCTGTTTCTGTCGGATACCGCCTTATACTGGGTGCGGTTGGAGAGCGGAAATTGGCGACATTGGGGCGATTTTGAGACGGCCTGGAGAGCGAGATTCGGAGATCCGGATTACCAATACGCTCTCCGTGACGAAATCTTCCGCAGAACACAAGGGGAATACGAAAGCGCGGCCGACTATCTAACTTGCTTGTGCGCTTTGTTAAGCCGGATGATACCTCAATGGCCCGTAGCGGAGCAATTGAACTTCGCGCACCGTAACATGCTACCGAAGCTACAACTCACGATCCGTCGGCAAGAGTTTAACGACTTCCCGACCTTAGAATATTTAGCGACACGGGTCGAGAGAAGCCTATTAGCAGAAAAGAATTACCGTCCCCCGTTACCGCCGGAACAGTCGATCTTCCTAGATTTAGCCTACCACGCACCCAAAGGCCGAACCAAGAATCCGGTTACCGTCGCGGCCGCGAATGCCACGAAAAGAGAACCTAAAAAGAGAAAGGCCACCGCAAATACCGCCAAAGTAAACAATCCCCCTGTTACCGCTACCGCTACCGTTTCGGATACCGCTTCTCCAGTCGCGGATACATCCAACACGATAAAGTGTTGGAATTGCGAAAAGATCGGACACCGTGCACGCGGATGCACGGAACCTCGGCGTAAATATTGTTACCGTTGTGGGAAGCTGGATGTTACCGTACAGACATGTCCGACGTGTAAGGGAAACGCCAACCGGAGCCAGTAGAGAGGGTCCCTACGACTCCGAGCGCTGAAAACGAGACCCGCAACCACATCGAGAATACAGGGAGACACCATAATCAGATACAGTCCTACGTCACCGTCGAGGACGATACGTTACCGTCTCTACGATATTTCCACATCACGATAAGCGGCCATAACCTCGCGGCTCTCGTAGACTCGGGGTCAAACCGAACCATAATAGGCCACGAGGGGATAGAGATAATCAAAACGTTAGAAATCCCTACGTCACGAAATAGAGGCATACAGATGCGAACGGCAAATGGCCAGCTCGCGGACATTGTAGCCGAAGCAAAGCTGCCGATGCAATTGAAAGACCGATGCCACGACGTTACGGTTGCCCTGTTACCGAATTTAGCCGTACCGTGTATACTCGGGATCGACTTTTTAACAAAGTTTGGAATAGGAGTAGATTTCGCTACGGGAGAGTGGTACTTTACAAAAACGCCACATATTCGTTACCGTCTCGCTACCGAAGAAAGTCCGCGGGAAACGTCATGCTGTGGATTATCGGAATTAACCGCTAAACAGGGGAAAGTGCTAGAAAATTTTTTACGAACCCTACCGGAACCTACGGAAAACCCCGGAGTTACCGCGCTGACAGAGCACAAAATTGACGTAGGTTCAAACTCCCCTATAAAGCAGCGATGTTACTTAGTGTCACCGAAAGTACAGGAAGCCATCAGAGCGGAAACCGACAAAATGCTCGCGGCAGGAATAATCGAACCATCTTTTAGCGAGTGGTCGAATCCAATCGTAATGGTAAAGAAACCGAATGGCAAATACCGCTTCTGCCTAGATTTCAGGAAGGTGAACGGAGTATCGAAAAAGGACGCATACCCCCTACCGAACATGAACGGGATCCTAGATAAATTACGCGCAGCTCGCTACATATTCACTATCAATTTAAGCCAGGCCTACTTCCAGATACCGCTAGCCAAAGAAAGTAGAGAGATTACCGCCTTTAGTGTTCCCGGAAAGGGATTATATCATTTCACGCGGATGCCATACGGGCTCACCGGAGCACCAGCTACCTTCCAGCGATTATTAGACCGGCTAATAGGCCCCGAGATGGAACCTCACGCGTTCGCATACTTAGATGACATCGTTATAGTCACCTCCACTTTCGAGGAACATATGATGTGGCTGAAGAAAGTGTTGGATAAAATAGTTACCGCAGGCCTTACAGTAAATCCGGATAAATGCGAGTTTTGCCGTCCCCAAGTCAGATATTTAGGATTTATTGTACAGCAAAAAGGCCTTACCGTAGATCCCGAAAAGACGCGACCGATCCTGGACTATCCCGCACCGCGAAATATTAAGCAATTACGGAGATTATTAGGAATGTCATCATGGTACCGTCGTTTTATACCGCAGTTCGCGACCCTCAGCGAGCCACTGACGCGGCTTTTGAAAAAGGGCAAGCGCTGGGAATGGGGGGATGAGCAGGATCGCGCCTTCGAGCAAATAAAGGAACAACTAGTTACCGCACCGACACTGGCTTGTCCGAATTTCGAGTTACCGTTCGTATTACAGACCGACGCTAGTTCGGTTGGGCTAGGCGCAGTATTAACACAGACCATAGACGACGAAGAGCGAGTTATAGCATTCGCTAGTAGAGCTTTATCCGATCCCGAAAAGAAGTATACAGTTACCGAACAAGAGTGTTTAGCAGTCGTGTGGTCGATACAGAAATTTAGACCCTACCTCGAGGGCTACCGGTTTACAGTGATTACCGACCATAGTAGCTTACGTTGGCTACATAATTTAAAGAATCCGACGGGTAGGCTAGCCAGGTGGGCTCTGGAATTGTTAGAATATGACTATGAGGTCATCCACCGGAAGGGGGCGTTACATCACGTGCCGGACGCACTATCCCGAATGTACGAAACGGACGATACCGACGAAACATTAATTACCGCAGTTAATCATGCGTCAATAACCCCCGCAATTGAAACAGTGGACGTGATGAACACTAACGACGAATGGTACCGAAAGAGACTGACAGAGGTCATATCGGAACCGAGGAAATTTACGCAATGGAAGGTTCTTGACGGGCGGCTCTACTTTTTGAGACCGAAACGCATGGTTTCCGACATCGTAGAAGATTTAGATCGCTGGAAGCTAGTGTTACCTAAAGAATACCGAACAGAGGCCTTAAGAGAGTCACATGACATGCCACAGGCCGGACACCTAGGTACCGAAAAGACGTATCAGCGCGTTGCTGTCTCCTATTTCTGGCCGAACTTATTCCGCGATGTCGTCGAGTATGTTCGTAACTGCGACCTTTGCCAGCGGACAAAGGTAGAACAGGCGGGCCCCGCAGGTCTCATGGGACGCCGTATCGCGGATGGCCCGTGGACGGTCATTGCCGCCGACATCGTAGGCCCGTTACCGCGTAGTAAGGCGGGATTTCACTATCTTCTAGTCGTGCAGGACCTTTTCACGAAATGGGTTGAGTGCAAAGCATTAAGAGCTGCAAACGGTAGCAAGATTAGCGAAGCTTTGGAGGACTTGGTGATATCCCGCTGGGGCGCTCCAAGGTTTATTTTGACGGATAATGGTACCGAATTCGTGAATAAAGTGATGAAGACGTTCGCTGAAGAGCACCATATCACCCATACTACCGTACCGCCCTACCACCCTCAAGCCAACCCGGTCGAGCGAGTCAATCGGATATTAAAGACAATGATTATCTCGTTCATAGATAGGGATCATAGGGAATGGGATGAACACCTACCCGAATTTCGTTTTGCCTATAATACCGCAGTCCATTCGTCCCTGGGAGCGTCACCCGCTTTCCTGAATTTAGGTCGAGAATTAGTACCGGTTTATTCGTTGAGTCGACGGACTCAGGACGTGACCGAAGTTACCGTGGAAGATACCGAGAGGTGGGCGGAGCGTATGAGGAAGTTGCGGTTGCTGCGGGAATGGGTTATTGAGAATCTCAATAAGGCATACGAAAAACAGGCTTCGCATTACAACTTACGGCGGCGTACCCGAACATTTCGAGTGGGGGATTTAGTCCTGAAACGGCAGCATACCTTATCGTCCGCTGCAAATAACGTAGCAGCAAAATTGGCGCACAAATTCCAGGGACCATTTAAGATAGCGCGGGTGGTCTCTCCGGTTGTCTACGAGTTAGAACAGCTGGACGGAGTGCCCGCCGGCAGGTTGCATATACAGGATATAAAGTCGTATCCCGTTCCCGATCCGTAGATGCCGCGAAAAGTATTGGGCCGTGTCGCCGCCCGGAACCTGCTGCGCGGCTTCTGGCGCCGACACCCGGAGGTGGTCGCGTTTATTGAGAAGCACGACGAGGGCTTCTGGATCGACCTGGAGGACGTGGCCAGGGAGGTCCAGCGGGCCGTATATACTACCGAGGGAGCGGTGACGCGGGAGTGGCCATCGACTCGGGACGTCCCGGTTCAGACTCGAGCTGAGGACTGGATCGAGGTGGCCACGCAAACGGGGCCGGGGCCGCGGACCGCGGAAAGAACTACCTCGCCGCGAGGTGGACCCCGATCGCGTTCCTGCCGGGGCCCACGGGATCGATCGCCTCGGAGCCCCGCTATACGGGTACAAGTGAGGGATATAAGCGAGGGTCGGGTGCTGGAACTGCGGCAGCCCCGACCACTCGTATACAGGATGTCCGCTGGGCCGGATGCAGGATTTCTGCTACGGTTGTGGGCGGCGAGACGTGACGCTCCGTCGATGCCAGAGGTGCGGCCCAAATTACCGCCGGACGGAGCCCTACACGGCCGGTAGGGGCCCTCGAGCCCCTCGCCCGCGGTCGCCGATGAGAGAGGACTCGCCCACGCGGGGCGGATGGCCCTGGGCCCGGGATACGGCCGGGAGCCCGCCGTAGGGAATTTCTTTTTTTTCTTTTCTTTTCTCTTCTTTGCTTCTTTTTGTACTTTTCCGAGACTTTTTGTATTGCCGATTCGCTCGAGGAGTAGCTTTATATACAATTCTTTTTTATTCTTTTTCTCTCAAAATTTTTTTGTGGTTGTTTATTGTTTTTTTTGTTACTGGTCCATCAGACCACGGTTTCTTTTGTGTATTAGTTGTATGGACCCCCCGGTGTAGGGGGACAGTAAAGAAAAAATTAGGGGTAACACCAGAGCCCATTTTCATTTCCCTCCTGTTAGCCGTAAGATACTGGGGGGCGGCTCATGCAAAGTTCGGGCGTGGCCGCGAAGGATTTGGTCGTGATAGGGTTGTCGTAGCGGTACCACGGAGTGCAAATGGGCAGAATCACCGTTTTTTTTGGGCTGCTTGGAGTCTGCCGGAGGTGGTGGACGGCGGACCTGGGACGAGACCCCCTCGGTCCTCCCCTAGGAGGGGGGAGTTGTGACGTGACGCCCTTTGAGCGCCGTCACAAGGGCGTAAAAGCCTGACCGGGAGGGGCACGGGGGGCTGGGATCGCCCCTCGTATTAAGGAGAGGGCGATCTCCAACCATTACCACGATTTATCGCGATTTCTCGATTTCGGTATTGCATCGGCCTGTTGGTGCACTACCCTTAAAATAGAGCGAGTATAGAGCGGCGACCGGAGAGGCAGGCGCCAGACGGCATTGTGAAGCAAGATTGAAGACGTTCGAGAGGAAGAGATCCGGACGACACTCGAGGGACCGCGAGGACGCCAAGGATCCGCTCGGATAAGTATCGAGTTCCCGCAATATGTTTACGTGACTCTCGCGCATAAATAATACCGTACGAAAATAATTCTAGCAGGATACCGGTTGGATTATATGAACTCTCCTCACGTTGCAGAGTGACGGGGAGATACCGAAGGAGCGACAACAACCACTTCCGAAACCAAGCACTGGAGTACGGCCTGGCCAGCCTGCCATGTCCTCCATTAACGGAAGACGTCCGCTACCGCATACCGGCGAGAATAACCCCGAAGAGGATTCGCACCAGCATTCAAACTTCCCGGCGATCAGAAGTTACCGCCTAGAGGAAACATAGGGTGACTCTAGACATCCCCTCCATCGATCTCATCGATGGAATGCGCGAGAGATCGGCGCGGGACTCGAGATGCCTGAGAGAGCGGACCACGGTAACTCACTGTTCGGCAAGACACGCGCTCAAGTGGGTGGTCGCAGCTCCTGTCCCAGCTACCGTTCCGTACGCCACGAGAGACCACAGCGAGGGACTCCCGCAATTATTGTAAGCCGCCTCTCGGGTAGCCGTAAGTAATACGTGTCGAATAGGTTGGTGTCGTGTCGTAGTTACCGAGATCCGCGTCATAAAAGAATACCGTACTTATCGAATTATTGTCGCGTTTCCGTATCATAGAGTTGAGAGAGCCGCGCTCTCTAACTACTGCTCTCGCGGGGCCAACCGACTTCGAGTAACGCGAGATTAGCCCTCTCCGAACGTTACCGCCGACAGTCCAAATTACCGTAAGAGAGACTCTTAAAGTCTCTCTATTATCGTATCGTACCGTACCGTAAAAGGGCTGAAAAGTCTATACCGTATTTGTGCTTGTAACATATAGATATATTGCGTGTATAATTCTTGCCGGATAAACGGAATTTGCGTGCAGCCGTTCTCCGCGAGTCGGATAATTATTACGATTTTCGATTCTGCGAGAGAGTCGCGCGAGAGAGTCACGAAATTACCGTTAGTTCCCGCACACCGTTTTTTTGTATCGGGCCACATTCCGATCCGTGTTTACGCGACCTTCGAAGCTACCGCTCTATTGTGTTACCGAAATCGACTCTCCGAGTAACTGCCGAAGGTACCGCATTCCCGTTATTGTTCCAGATATTTAGAATATGATTCTGTTAACTACTTGTAAGATAATTAAGTAAGGAGACCCTTTGTAGCGCTATCATTCACGAGCTTATACTATCTCGTTGCCGATATTTCAGATCGATTTTATACGACCGCAAGGCATCGTCTATATAATTCGAACAGTATTACATTGTTAATAGTCCTCGCTATCTACTACCCTTGTATTATTATCACTTGTTAAATATATGTTTGTCACCGTCCATCTGTGTGAATTATTTCTCTCCTGAGTCTCTCTCTCCTCAAGCATAGACTCCGAAAAATTAGAAGAACCACAACCCTGGTTGAATAAGAGAAAGAGACTAGCCGGCCTAAAAGGCCGTTCATACCGTTACCGCGGCGCATGCACATGCGCCTGGCGCCCACCTATATTTTTCGTTACCGTTGCTACCGATTTAAGCGTACCGAAGTACCTTGTTACCGTTCATCGCCTGTTTCCATCTGAGTTATTTAAATTGCACGCTCCCCTCTCCGGATCGGCGTTCGGAGCAGGAAAAGACGTCGCAATATATATACATATATATATATATATATTTAAATCTGTTTGGAAAATCTCGACCTTTCAAATCAACCTCCTAAACGACTTCTCACTCACTCACTCATTCTCTCTCATTTTCTCTCGCACGGATCCTTCTTCCCTATTCTCCGCGGCCTTGACCCAATCCCGGCGCCTGGCTTATCGATGTCACTAGCCTCACCGCGACTCTATCTGCCAATAATAATCGCGCTCATATGATCCTCCCCAAGCTCCTGCATCGATATCGACCTTCTTGAGATTCTCGATCATCTGTTCATTCATACGCGTCTCTCGCAACAAGTGTCGCTGTTAGCACTGGCATACCTCTCGAATTAACTAACGCTTTTGATTTGGATTAATTGTACGATCAACGGTGCGGTTCTCAGCAAGACTCATTATTGTGAAGTATTAATAATCGGCGTCGGAAACGTCTCAAGTGGTGAGTGAACACGGACAGTATTATTATAACGAACAGATAACAGTACGGGTCATCGGTTAGGTTAACACGGTACTTTTCTCATCGGAATTTCGTGTCACGCTCGGATCGGTCTCGCTTTCATTCTGTGATCTATTTCGGCCAAAGACTATTCTATTGATTCTGTTTACTTCTCTGAAGACAATTAGCATACGTATTATACATTGTACATACGTATTTTCATTTTGCTTTTTGCTCTTCCTCATCGTATTATTTTTTTGTAATTTCTTACCCCCTTTTTTGTACTTATTCTCTAATACTTAGCATATAAGCATTCTTAATAAAATAACACCCTTTTTGAGTTAAATCCAAGTACGCTTTACAAGTGACTTCTTTTTTTTCCACTACCACACCGACATCAGAACTCGCCCGGATATTTATCAAACAAAATCCAAAACTTTAATAATCTACTTTTAATAAAAAATATATTTTAATATAAAGTTTTTTTAATATTTTTTTAATAGTCTGCTTTTAATAAAAAATATATTTTAATATAAAGTTTTTTTACACATTTTAAGGATAAAGAGATAGCTTCAATAAAGAAGAAAAAGCACTTAGTGGGACATTCAAATTTGTGTTCAAAATTAACAATCCCACATAAAAGTTTACTCATATTTAAAAATGTATGTATCTAATTGAAAGTATATCATTTTACTCAGTAAAGGATTTTTATTCAATAATCACGAGGAAATATTAATTAATTAATATTTATACTTTTAGGCACAAGATAATTTATTTTTAAATGAATGCTCGCAAAATAATAAGAACAAAAACATGCAATTTTATTTAATATGTAGTAAGACTACTGAGGAAAGAAAAGGAATATATTATATTAAGGCAGATGATCATCTGATCGAAATTGAAAGCAATGGCTTTCAAGCTTTTGATATTTTGTTGAAGCTGCACTATTGTTTTGACGTACATTTTTCTGCAGATTTGATTATAATTTTATCACTGGTTATAGATTACATTTAGTACAATCCAAAGCATGTTGTGTAGCATTTGATGTCACTCTCAAAAATATATCCACAGAAAAAAGCATTAATTTACATGAGTAAGTAAATATATATAAAATATATATAGAGAGGTAAATATATTAGAGATTTTCAATTATTTTAGTTGACTTATTAATAGTAACAAAAATGTATATGCCGTTCAATTAAAATATCTGCTATCGTTATCCAATATTTTGTGCCACTTCAGGTTTTCTTTTAATTCCGCGTTTGTAAAATTACTCACTTTAATTTTGAAGTAAACTTATAAGAAGTCTGATAAACCTTTGCACAAGTCCCTATACGAGGGAGATATTTTATTTGAGAAATAATAAATTAATTATTTTTTTCAGATCATCCGACGACGACGACGACGACGACGACGACGACGACGACGACGACGACGACGACGACGACGACGACGACGACGACGACGACGACGACGACGACGACGACGACGACGACGACGACGACGACGACGACGACGACGACGACGACGACGACGACGACGACGACGACGACGACGACGACGACGACGACGACGACGACGACGACGACGACGACGACGACGACGACGACGACGACGACGACGACGACGACGACGACGACGACGACGACGACGACGACGACGACGACGACGACGACGACGACGACGACGACGACGACGACGACGACGACGACGACGACGACGACGACGACGACGACGACGACGACGACGACGACGACGACGACGACGACGACGACGACGACGACGACGACGACGACGACGACGACGACGACGACGACGACGACGACGACGACGACGACGACGACGACGACGACGACGACGACGACGACGACGACGACGACGACGACGACGACGACGACGACGACGACGACGACGACGACGACGACGACGACGACGACGACGACGACGACGACGACGACGACGACGACGACGACGACGACGACGACGACGACGACGACGACGACGACGACGACGACGACGACGACGACGACGACGACGACGACGACGACGACGACGACGACGACGACGACGACGACGACGACGACGACGACGACGACGACGACGACGACGACGACGACGACGACGACGACGACGACGACGACGACGACGACGACGACGACGACGACGACGACGACGACGACGACGACGACGACGACGACGACGACGACGACGACGACGACGACGACGACGACGACGACGACGACGACGACGACGACGACGACGACGACGACGACGACGACGACGACGACGACGACGACGACGACGACGACGACGACGACGACGACGACGACGACGACGACGACGACGACGACGACGACGACGACGACGACGACGACGACGACGACGACGACGACGACGACGACGACGACGACGACGACGACGACGACGACGACGACGACGACGACGACGACGACGACGACGACGACGACGACGACGACGACGACGACGACGACGACGACGACGACGACGACGACGACGACGACGACGACGACGACGACGACGACGACGACGACGACGACGACGACGACGACGACGACGACGACGACGACGACGACGACGACGACGACGACGACGACGACGACGACGACGACGACGACGACGACGACGACGACGACGACGACGACGACGACGACGACGACGACGACGACGACGACGACGACGACGACGACGACGACGACGACGACGACGACGACGACGACGACGACGACGACGACGACGACGACGACGACGACGACGACGACGACGACGACGACGACGACGACGACGACGACGACGACGACGACGACGACGACGACGACGACGACGACGACGACGACGACGACGACGACGACGACGACGACGACGACGACGACGACGACGACGACGACGACGACGACGACGACGACGACGACGACGACGACGACGACGACGACGACGACGACGACGACGACGACGACGACGACGACGACGACGACGACGACGACGACGACGACGACGACGACGACGACGACGACGACGACGACGACGACGACGACGACGACGACGACGACGACGACGACGACGACGACGACGACGACGACGACGACGACGACGACGACGACGACGACGACGACGACGACGACGACGACGACGACGACGACGACGACGACGACGACGACGACGACGACGACGACGACGACGACGACGACGACGACGACGACGACGACGACGACGACGACGACGACGACGACGACGACGACGACGACGACGACGACGACGACGACGACGACGACGACGACGACGACGACGACGACGACGACGACGACGACGACGACGACGACGACGACGACGACGACGACGACGACGACGACGACGACGACGACGACGACGACGACGACGACGACGACGACGACGACGACGACGACGACGACGACGACGACGACGACGACGACGACGACGACGACGACGACGACGACGACGACGACGACGACGACGACGACGACGACGACGACGACGACGACGACGACGACGACGACGACGACGACGACGACGACGACATTTAAAATATATTTTAATATATATATATATTTTAATATATTTTGTGATTCAGACTTAGTATGTATGTATAATAATTATATAATAACGAATATAATATAATTTAATATAAATGTTTTTTCTCTTATAACTTGCGTTATTATTTTGTCTAACCTATTTCTCACGTATACATTGTCTACTTTTAAAATAATTATTTTAGTTCCAGCTTCTGATCTCTCGTCGCAGTCATCTTGATTGACAACATTAGAAGCGAGAAGATACATACTCCAAATTACGAAATACATTGAAAGATAATGTCCATAAAATGGCACTTGCGATCAGTTGAGAGATTGGTATTAAAGTATATTTCGAAAATTTTGGCTTTATAATAATTAATAAATAGCCATAAAATTAGCATGACATGTAGCTTATTTTTTAAATGTATAATTTTACAGCTATTTATTTCTTATTATAGCAAAAAGAAAATTTTTTTAATAATGTTCTATTAATCGGCTCACCACATAATCGAGCGCAAGTGACATTTTAGGAACATATCTTTTTATTTCAACATATTTCGTATAAGATTTGTAAACATGTTTTTTCTTGCTTTTAAAACATTATACATCTAAATATATATGGCTGTGACAAGAAAAAAGGAGACAGCCGGCTTTCACACTGAGGTAACATGCTACGTGCGATGTGCAGCTTCGATTAGTTGAAGTGAGAAGCAATGACACTGCTTCTCATTTCAACTAATCGAACCTTCACGTCGCACGTAGCATACTATCTCAGTGTGAAAACGGCTTAGAATTAAGATTTATACTTCCTAAGAGTGAATTTGTTCACTCCTAACAATTGAGTGAAAAATTCACTTGACGAAACAGTGATGACTCCATTCTCTGATCGAGTGAATTATTCACTTCGAAACGAGTAACACGTTTACTTTACGTTCAGAGTTAAACAGTTCACTTTTGTGAAAAGTTAATTTTCACTAATTACGAGTGGCAGTATTTTCACTATCGCTTGAAGTGAATATTCACTCGTTTGGAGTTAGATTTCACTCTAAGAAATTTAGAGAGTAGGCAACCAAATATGAAACATAAATTAATATCTTAATATCTAAGAAGCTATAAATAAAATTAAATAATCTTAAAACCTAAAATTTATTTTTATAAATAATCTTAATATACTTAAATTAAAAGAACTATTTTACATAAATTATCTATATATATAAGTACCGTTTTCTGTCTGTCTGACCGCGAACTACTTCCACATTTGTGGACCGATTTTCACGAAACAGGTACCAAAATGTTGCAAATTTTCCGGGGATTGTGACGATGTGATTTTTTTTTGTTTTTCCCACCCACGCATCCACTCACGTGCATGCGCATTTATGGGCCGATTTTCACGAAATTGGTATCAAAATTTCGCAAATTTTTCGGAGATGACTACTATGTGGTTTTTTTTAAGTTTTATTCCACCCACGCACCCACCCACGCGCGCGCGTATTTATGGACCGATTTTCACGAAATTGGGACCATAATTTTGCAAATTTTTCGAGGGTGGCTGCTGTGTGGGTTTTTTTTAAATTTTGCCCATTCACGCATCCACCCACACACCCACCCACGCACCTAGACATTTATGGATCGATTTTCTCAAAATTGGTACCAAAATTTTGCAAATTTTTCGGAGATCACTACTATGTGATTTTTAAAAAGTTTTATAACCCCAATCACCCACCCACGCACCCACCAACGCATATACACATTTGTTGACCGATTTTTTCGAAATTAGTACCAAAATTTTGCAAATTTTTCAGGGATGGTTACTATGTGTTTTTTTTTAAGTTTTATACCCCCACTCACGCACCCACCCACGCGCGTGCGCATTTATTGGACCGATTTTCACCAAATTGAAAGATAGTTGGTATTTGACGAGAATCAATGAAAGGATTTTTTTTTAATTTTGAATTTTTAAGAATTGTTTTTAATTGTTCTTAATTGGAGGTGTAAAATTTAAGAAAGCCACATAGTAGCCGCAAAATTTTGGTATCAATTTCGAGAAAATCGGTCCATAAATATGTGAGTGCATGGGTGGGTGCGTGGGTGGGTAGGTAGTGATGTAAAACTTAAAAAAAAACCACATAGTAGCTATCCCCAAAAAATTTACAAAATATTAGTACCAATTTCGATAAAATCAGTCGATAAATGTGTAAGTGCGTGGGTGAGGGTGTAAAACTAAAAAAACCACATAGTAGCCATCCCCGAAAAATTTGCAAAATTTTGGTATCAATTTCGAGAAAATCGGTCCATAAATGTGTGAGTGCGTGGGTGGGGATGTAAAATTAAAAAAAAAACCACATAGTAGCCATCCCCGAAAAATTTGCAAAATATTGGTACCAATTTCGAGAAAATCGGTCAATAAATGTGTGAGTGCGTGGGTGAGGGTGTGAAACTAAAAAAACTACATATAGTAGCTATCCCCGAAAAATATGCAAAATTTTGATACCGATTTCGAGAAAATCGGTCCATAAATGTGGAAGTAGTTCGCGGTCATACAGACAGACAGACAGACGGTACTTATATAAATAGATAGATATATGTATATATAAGAAAGCTTTTCGGCCCGCGCTTCGTGCGGGTTTTATAATAAAGGTGAAAAAATAAATATTGCGTACTACTATTAATAGATAGTAAGAAGCAGTTAACCGTTCAAAAGGAGGGTCAATAAAGGCGTTTTTCCGCCCCCACTGGATTTTCAGAAAACAATATTTTTTGTATTGTATGATCATTAGAAATGTCAAAAATAACCATTATGTGAGAAAAAAATTCGATCCATAAAGCCAAAATTAATTATTAGTCTAGGAGTCTATAGGTGTACCACTATGGTACTTAAGCCCTTTTTATGACTAATAAGTGAACTAATAAAATATTTTCGCTCATTATACTGCTCTGCTATCATATTAATGTCATTTTAGCGTAGGAAGAAATTTCTTCTCTGCAGTTATAAACAGCAGCACCAATAGTGAATCAGATCGGAGAGAAGATTTAGTAGCAAGCGATGAGGAAACCAGCCATGAGACAGTGCAGTCGTCTTATTACTCACTGTTCTGAAGTCCGCGACAGCAGTATGAACTCAGTAAATTCTTTGCAGCGTCATGAAAATTCTACTTCAATGCACTCAGCAGATTTGGAAGATATTGATTCAGATCTAGCATCAGAGAGATTTTTAAGCTCAGTTTTATTCGATTCCGAACTTTCAATACATGAAAGTATACAGGTAAATTTTGGGCAGACACTAAATGGTTATAAAAATATATGTTAGAAATATAAATAGAAGTTTGAATGCTAATATGTACTACATATATGACTCCTATAATGAAACCATTCTAATTTTACTTCGCAATGGAATAATAATTATGAACAAACAGACGAGATTCACAAGGCAGAAAGACAAAGTGGGAACGAAATTGACGATAATGAAAATGTGTATATGTATATATATTCAATTAAAGATATACATTAATGGTGCGTTCCGTTTCGCGCATGGAAGGCATGAATGCCCTACGCAGAGCATGAAGTGCAGAATTCGTTCCGTTTCTTCATGCACTTCATGCATGAACCATGCGTCTTCTAGTAACGGAACAGATTTCATGCACTTTATGCATTAAACATGGACATGATAGACGCTGACACTGAATCCTGTTTGGTTTCAATTATTACTGTTTCATCTTCTTTTATGATATTAGGAGATGAAATATCAACAATGGACTCATGTTTGTCGAGCAGCAGTGAAAGTGAAAATGGAAGTGAAAGTGACAGTGATGAAGAAACAGATATGTCCACTATCTACGCTATTATTATAGTAGGAAATACTAGAGGAACAAATATTCCTTCCGAAAAATTATTTGATTATGTAGAACGAGTAGTACCAGGATGTTCGCGACAAGAATTCAAGGTACACTTCAGGTAAAGTTAAATATTATTGCACAAGAAATTATGTAATATTTTGTAAGTTTGAATTTGTTTTTAATCATTTGAAACAATTTTGCACTTTCATCATTACCGCTTGAAAAATATAAATTTTGTTTAATTATAAAGAAAATAAATAGCAAATATAGAAATTAATTGCAATTTTAATAAAATAGTTAACTTTAAATTGTCATGTTTATTATTTGCAGGATGTTTCCTGAAACGTTTGAAATGATTATGCAATTGATTGGGCCAGCTTTAAGTCTAACAAATACAACAGGAAGAAAACAAATATCGGCAAAAAAACAACTATTAATAACATTATGGTTTTTAGCTACTCCAGATTCTTATAGGTATTTACTTTTATTCTTATACTATAATAAAATAAAATTAATATAATGGCTGTTTTAATATTCACTGCTAGTACTGAAAATCTATAATTTACGTCATATACATACATACACTATAGATTTTCAGTTTTGGCAATCAATATCAGAATGCAGCTTTTTTTTGTTATTTTTAAATGTAGAGTTGTGTAGCATATATATTTATTTTCACAGATCAATACATATCCAATTTGGTGTTGGAAAAGCAACAGCATTCAGAGCAGTAAGAAGGGTAACTTACGCCTTGCATTGTTTTGCACCAAGATTCATTCAGTGGCCAAAAAATGAAATGCTACATCGTACTATTGAAGAATTTGCGAAAGCAAGAGGTTTTCCTAATGTAATCGGAGCCCTTGATGGATCATATATTAAAATTAGAGCTCCAAAGGAAGATCCTGCTTCATACATATGCAGGAAACAATTTCATGCGATTCACTTGCAAGCGGTATGTAATGCAAAAACAGTTTTTACTCACTGCTATGCAGGACATATCGGCTCAGTACATGATGCAAGAGTGTTCAGAAATTCTGCACTTGCTAATTACATTGAAATGCCAAATGAATACTTTCCTTTTGATACTCATATTATAGCAGATTCTGCATATGCAATTCATCCGCATTTAATGGTTCCATTTAGAGATAATGGCCATCTCACAGCACTTCAAAAAAATTATAACTTTTGTTTGTCATCAACCAGGATGGCCATAGAGCGAGCGTTTGGATTAATAAAGGTACGGTTTCGTATTTTGTTAGATTGCTTACCCCTGACTGATATAAAAAAAATACCACAAGTTATATTAGCTTGTTGCGTTCTCCATAATATTTGCACTCTAAGAAATGATGAGTTTCCAGTTGTAGTATATCCAAATGTAGAAAATGCTGCACCTGATATAATAGGGGCTGGAGTTGAATTAGGCACCGCCAAAAGAAACAGAATTATGCACGAATTAAGAATGCAGAATATAAATTAACAATATAAATTAACGGTTTATTATGAACTTTCAGCAGTGAATTTATGTTCTCTTTAACGGTGCAGTTCATTTCTATTTTATATTCTAAAAAGAAACTAGAAATGAATATGTTATGATCAATCATCAATGTAAGTGCAGCATTTTATCTTTTTATTTTGCTAAGAAATAGAAATGTGTTTTGAAATAAGATAATATGTTATTGTATATATATGAATTATATAAACAGGATGAAAATATACAAAATCTTAAGAAAATTTATGCAATATTTATTTGAATTCTCCTTTCTTCAGACATATTTTGAAAAATACAAAAAATATACTTTAATATCAATATAGCAACATTGTTGTTCTCTAAAAAAAAATAACATAATATTAAATAGGCTGTGCCAGTTTTTTTTAATAGCAAGTTTTGACTTCACGCAAAATTATAAACTAAATTATCACTTAATTATTGATACAAAACACAGCTTTAGATGCAACTTAACTCTGACTTAGAAATAATATACATACATATAAATAAAGTATACGTAAGTGATATAACAACATAAACACAACGAAATATGCAATATCTTAAATAAATGACAGTAAGTGTTATATTAACTATCGGATTCTCTTTTCTTCAAACATGCTTCGAAGAATGCGAAATACACACTTCTATCAGCGTAGTAGCTTACATCGCCGTTCTTATCCAAAGCGAAATGAGCCAACAGGTACATAGCGTTATATTAAATAGTAATCACAGAAAGTTGATGCTACATATTAATTATCCGATTCTTCTTTTTTCAGATATGCTTTAAAGAATACAAAATATTCTATTCTCTCTAATTATTTTTCTATTAGCATAGCAGTTAAATAACAAGTTTTGACTTTGCGCAGAATTATAAGCATCATATTTGAGTGTTTATATTATTATTATTATATACATTAAAATATGATATATTGATACAGCTTTAAATGCAACTTATCTCTGTGGGTCGCCAATTTTATTTATCAGCAATTACAATTGCTAGTTCCTATTCTGTTTCACTTATCAAAAAATCTGTCATCGTGGATATAGCTTTTTTGTGATTTATATTCATTGTGTCAGAAGCCATCAAAGATAAGTTTAATATAAAACATTCGTATTCCTACCGAAGTTGATCTTCAAAGTACTAATGTGCTAATAATTTCTTTCTAGAATCATTGTCTTAACAATGGAGTCAGATTTATTCCTATTAATATGAAGCTTATCTAGATTTTGTTTTTCCAAGTAACAATCTTAAAAAATTTAAAGTATAAAGAAAATTAAAACAAAATGGAAAAAATCAGTCAGTTACATTAAAAAAAAAATTAATATCCATAATCTTAATATCCATTAAATATCGAAATTACTTACGAGGATTTCTCCATGCATAAAGAATTGTGTTTAAGTTATTTGTTCTTTTTTTCTACGATTTTTCCTAGAAGATCAACAAGAGATCTCTGAATCTCAGATGTTTCTTTATGCATTTCACGTTTTTCAGCTCTATAAGTTTTCCATCTTTGCTCTTTTCTTTCTTCTTTTTCCTTTTGTTCCAATCTTCTTTCTTCTTTTTTCTTATCTTTATCATTCTTCAATTCTGATATAAAAGAATCTAAAATAGCTTCTACTTTTCTTTATTTTGGTTTTGAGGAAATAATATCCTCATCCTCAAATACAAAGTCCATGGATGATGAGTTATTGCATGTTGAAGACGATGAAAATGCTAATTCACTGGATACACTTGGTGCATTTGGTCCATCGCTGCTTGCTACGGCTGGAGGAGAAACCCAGCTTTTTTCACCAAATAAAGAATCCATAACAGAATAGTATACCCAAGTACTGTTATGGTTACCACTCTTAGCATTAGAATCTTTAATTTTTTTATACGTCCTTTTCAAGCTCGACATTTTGTTTTGAACTTGTACACCAGACACATTATAATTTGAATTTTTCATTTCAGAAGCAATCTCAGACCATAATTTATTGTGTCGTTTCAGTCCAGTAGTGAATTCATTTTCCCTTTCACGATAAAGTTCTAAAAAAAGCAAGACAGCTTTTTCTGGCCAATTAAACGTTTCTTTTTCATCGAATTTTTTATTTTCTTCATCATTGTTACTTTGGGGAGTACTGTGTAAATTATCCAAATCTTGATTATTAGCATCTTGACTATTAGCATCTTGGTCGAGATCTTGGTTGTTATTAATAAACTGATGTACGATATTAATACTTCTTCTTTCTCTTTCTTCTGACACCAACTTTTCAAGTAGATTTTCATCTAGATCAACAAGAAACAACTATTAAAGCAAAACTTGAAAAAGTAAACCTTAATATTTTCAGAATTATTTTTTTCTTTTAGGTTAACTCTCCCTCAGGCGCAACATTTTTCCGTTAATTTTTTCTGCTTCTTAAAACAAATTTTCTTAGTACACAAGCCAGTATTAAAATATGTAAAAAAAGTTAAAAAAATCGAAATGTTAATATCTGCATGACTTAAAAATATATTCGGTGTCGCGCTCAATGGAGGATAAGAAAATCTTATTAATTAATTTACCTCCAGTCATTATTTGTAAATATTGTTCATCTGACACAGTTATATTAAGCAATTCTTCTTTCTCGCCAACAAGCACTGGTATTGACTTGCCCGCCATTTTTCGCTTAATGCATGGGCTGCATGAACTGCTTCTGCTCGCGAGGTGAGGCACTTCATGCAGTCTCATGCACCGGAAGGGGCGGAGCAATACGCTTGACAGAAGTTGGATCATGCGTGCAGGGAGTGCGCATGAAGAGAAACGGAACGAGTTTCCATGCTCTCATGCACATCATGCGCGAAACGGAACGCACCCTAAGCCGGTTTAAACTCCATTTTTAGATTGCATTGCTCATTAAAATTATTCTATAACTTACAAAAAGAAACTGAAACTCTCAAAGAGTTTTGAAATTTCGAGTAAGGGCATATAGTCGAAAATTTCAGAATGCATTTATCGCCAAACTTTTCAGTATGTTTGTTTGTTTGTGACTAAACGAAAGTTTATCTGTAAAACTTAGGGACGATCAGATATTTTTTTCAACTTCTTCTATATCGAAAAAATTTTTGTTTGAAAAAATCAAATCGATGGCTTAGAAAATTTGAATTTATGCTAATTTGCCTTGTTTTTCATTTATTTTAGGATGAAAACCTATACAGGGTGTCCGGTAATTCGCGCCTCAACCGCTATGTGCAGGTAGAGCAGGTCAAACCAAGTAAAAAAGTCATTTACCATTTTGCAAAATTCTCAATAATAAGAGAGAAATTAATTAATAAAGTTCGGCCAGTACAAGCGCGTGGAGAGAAGGGACGGCCCACTGTGGCGTGGTCACTAAGCGCGCGGCAATAAACGACAGCGTAATGTTATACCGTTGCTACGCGCGCGACCGCGCGACGAAGCTTTGGCAGACGCGCTTTGCAAATGAACACGCCTAAGTATAAATGATTGAAAAATAATTAATACAACTAATTTTTTAATATTTTTTGACATTCTCTCTTTCTTTCTCGTGCACGGAGAGCATTTTTTCTTTTAGAATTTACCGAAAATCATGGTAATCGTGGGACAATATGGTATGGAAAGAATTTTATGAGAATTTTTCTGATTAATATTTATCGCAATAAAAAATAATATCTATCATTATAAAATATAAAATATGTTCGACTAATTTTATTAAACTGTATACTAAACTGTATTATAAACTTAATTAAACATATTTTATATTTTATAATGATAGATATTATTTTTTATTGCGATAAATATTAATCAGAAAAATTCTCATAAAATTCTTTCCAACCTATTATAATAGGTTTGGGGTCGATCTGAGATCAGATTCGTAATCAGCGATCCCAAAAACCCATATATACAGTTTTCAGTCCAGGTTTTCGGGTTTATAGTTCAAAGTTTACAGGTTTAATGTGAATGCTCATGAGGTTGTTGGGCTATAACGGCGCAGGGTTTGGAATTCATCATGTTATCTTAAAATGGCTGTAACTTTGCAAGGAAAAATCGTAGATGACCATTCGACAGCTCATTTTGAAGGGAAAGAGTAGTACTAAATTGATGCAATTAGAAGAAAAGAGCTAAAAAATTTTGTGCGTCCTGTACATAACCTCCAAAGTAGCCCAAAAAGCCATTTTTCGAGTATATAACCTCAAATATCTCAAAATCCTGACGCGATGGGCCAATTCTGACCTCGGATTCGGATTCTACGCAGAAAATTACTTGGGAAACGACCCCCAGCTGCCCAACGACAAAACCTTGTAGACCTGTGTAATTCTACACTGAAATTAAATGACGGCAGATTTATGATACTCGAACGGTTATTATGTTTACAACAAGACGAAACAAAAATATACCTCATTTTAGGCCGTCAGCTCAGCAATGATATTGTTGTCAATGTTGCGATCCTAAATATATGCAGCTCTACTTTTCTACCAATTGTTCACGATAATCATTTACCGATGTTGCGAAATTGAAAAAATAGATTGTAAGTGTATTCAGATGATAATTGATGAAAGCACGTACGTTTCTCCTCTCACAAATCGAGTTGAAAAGGACTCGCTGATAAAATGATATATATGATGTACGCAAAAAAACGGTATAATAAATAATTGCAATCCTGATACGTATAGGGGAAGTTGCCCCAGCCGGACAGTTCCCAGTGCCGGACAGTAGGCAGTTTACATATTCCTACGCTAGATAGCAGTATGTAACAGTTATAACTTAGACGCTCTGTAATATAATAGTCAGCGCCATCTGAAGTTTGTCCTCGCCATTGTTGAGAAATTTGTCCTAAAGTACGTACTACCTGTTACTCGAGCTACGTAGTTAACTTTTACATCAGTTTTTGACTATCTTTAGGTGAGATAAATAAATTTGTTATATTTCAGTAATGATTCCATTTGAATATAGAATAAGATAATATGTTTAAATTAACAAAAGTTTTCGTAGGTATTAATTGGTAGCAATTTTTTTTAACCTCTTGCGTTGCCTCAGTCCCGGACACTACTTATGTTCCCAGTACCGGACAGAATAAAAATTTTCGTGATAAATATATTAAAGGCATCGTTTATTTTCAGAGATTTTAATGAGATGGCAAAACCTAAAAAAAATGGGACGAAAAAAATATGAAAAATGCAGTCAATGGTGTGTTGACAACGAAATATAGTGTTAGGGAGGCTGCTGGACGCTATTCTGTCCCTAAAAGCTCTTTAGGAGACCGTGTTTGTGCTCTTAAAAAAGGAAAATTAATTAAAATGACACCTTCATTAGGTAGATTTAAAAAAACGTTTAACGATGAGTTGGAAATTAAACTCATCAAACATCTGAAACATCTAGATAATAATTTTTTACCCGTGAATAAAACCGAACTTTTACAATTAGCTTATGATCTTGCTGAGCACTCCAAATTGTAACGATCCCCCCTGAGCGATCGTTGTACCCGGTCGTCGATCCGCCGGAAGGCTGCCGCCCGGCGAACACCAGCCGGGCAAATGCAGCGGCGCTATGCGCCCTTTTTAAATAATTAGATATCGCGACCGAATCGGGCCGGTATACGGCCACCGGTGTCTAAATCCAGGGCCGTTGTCTCGGCGCTTCCGAACCGCTCCGAGTCCTGACGGAAAGCGCCGAGCGACGGTCCCTGCCGCACCATCCGAACGCCGCCGAAATAATTCGGTGATAATTATCCGTATTAGACGGAACCATCGACATATAGTACTGGACGGAGCATGGAACCGAAACCGTCTTGACAGACGCAGAAAGAGACAAGACGCTGTGTGGGTAGTAGCTGCTCATGGAGCTACGGGGCCATGAGGCATTTCAAAATTTTATACAATAAGCAATAAGCAATAAGGTTAAGGAAGGTTCCCAACTTATAAGAATACGGTACTGTTCCCCTTCTCCTTAGACAAGATTCAACTAATGAAAAGAGAATAGAATGAGAGATCCGTGCCTACACATCTACTTCTCTCTTTCTAGGTCCCTCAAGACGAAAGATCAAAGAAATCTTGCCGCATGCTCCGTCCAGTACTATATGTCGATAGGCGGAACAATCGGGCCCAACGAATATCGCCGAAATTACCCGAACGGGTAATTTTTCAATATAAAAAGGGCGATTCGGCACCGAAAAAGACACTCCGTTCCAGATCTCGCTAGTACTTGTACAGTATCTGGCATCCGATCCCGAACACGCTCTCGACAAGAGAAAAGAGGTTGAGCGAACTCAGTCTCTGCCGTGTGATCGCGGCACACCTTGCAAGAGAGTTTTCCTGACAACCCTAAACCGAAAGTACGGAGGTTGAGCGAACTCAGTCTCCGTCGAGAGATCTCGACACTTTCGATAAGATCCGACCAACACCTGCAACGATCTTAAAATCTCAGCGGGTAGAGAGATCTCTGCCGCCGACGAGCGATCTCGTCAAGCGTTGCATCCTAGTGCATCCTACCGCTAAAGCACGAATAAAATACGCGACCGAAAATCAAACCGCGTCCGCGCCGAACAATACGTTCGCGCCTCGCGCTCTCGCGCGCCCCGCGCTCTCGCGCCTCACGCGCTCTCGCGCCCCGCGCACTCCCGCGCCCCGCGCGCCCGAACAGCTGACGCGACCATAAACACGCCGGGGCTTTAAACCATCATACACGCACCGATTATACATTTATATAGACATTTATACAGACATCCCGAATCTATATACACGCACAATCTATACATTGACACACGCATACACCGAATCATTATATACGCCTCGTCTGCACATTTATACACGCACACCACCGAAACTTTATACAACGCACCGTACACACCTGCATACACCCGCATGCACCGAATCATTGTATTCGCATCGGTTACGCATTTGTACACGCATACACAACGAATCTATCTACACACACCGCTTACGCATCTTATACACGCGCACGCGGCGAATCTATACACGTACCTTACATACATCGATTCACGCATTTGTAAATACGCATCATTCGTACGCGTATTCACCGCTCGCATATTATCCGCATATCACACATGCGACCAAACACAAGCGTATCACGCTACTCACGAACACCCTCATAAATACACATACACGCTGTAAATTTTTACGATTCATACATGTACATGCACTGTACCATTTATTTTAAATAAACCTTTTCTTTTAATTTATATCACGTCTGCTGTCTTGCTAAACCCTTTCACGAGCCCTGATCCCGACCGAGCAAATCCGCGCAGAACTCGCGAAAGAGCAACGTTACAAAATTACCACACCAATTCAACAAAACAAAGAAAATAGCAGGAAACAAATTTTATCGTTGATTCATTAAACGGTATCCTGAAATTTCTTTGCGCTGTGCACAATCAACAAGCCAACAAAGAGCCCAAGGTTTTAATAAGGAATAAGTGGACAGTTTTTTTACAAAACTAGAGGAACTAATGAAGAAATATTCGTTCTCTCCTAGCAGAATCTTTAACTGTGACGAAACTGGTGTCAGTGTTGTGTATTCAAATACTTTGAAAGTTTTATCCATTAAGGGAAAGAAACAAGTTAGCAAGCTCACTCGGGTGAACGCGGAAAAAACGTTACAGTGATGCTTTGCATCAACGCTGCAGGAGATCAGTTCATCCATCCTCTGTTTGTGTTTCCCAGAATTCGAATGGATCTAAAATTGACAAAAGACGCATCAGATAAAAGCATCTTTGATGCTCAAGAAAGTGGTTAAATCGCGGAATCAGGCTTTTAGAATTGGTTGAAATCATTTGTTGAGAAAGTTAATCCATCAGAACAAAGTCCAGTTCTTTTGATCTTGGATGGTCACGCTACTCATAAAGATCTGCAAGTCGTTTTATTCGCCAAGAAACATAATGTTCATTTGAGCTTACTTCCCCACACCACACACAAACTTCAGCCTTTGGATAGAACAGTCATGAGACCTTTTAAAACTGCATTCAATGCGGCTTGTGATGTGTGGATGGGCAAATATGGAAGACTAGAGGGTTGAAAATTACTGAACATGATATCTGCGGATTGGTTAGAACTGCCTTCTCAAAAATATGCAGGATGGACCTAGCAAAATCTGGGTTTGAGTGTACAGGGATCTATCCCTTTAATAAAAATATTTTTATCGAACTGGATTACCTGCCACTTACAAAACATCAAGGAGGCATCAGAAAAAGACACTGGAGTGGGTAATACAGTTAGCCAGCCCCCAGCAGCCCTTGTAGCCGAAGTTGCTGTTCCGTCAACTTTTACAGCGTTCCAATGTGCGATTGAGCAGATCTTCCTTGTGGCTGATGATCTGCAGAGGAAGATTATTGTACGAAAAAGAAAATGTGAAAAAAGCGAAATTTTGACGTCCACACCATATAAAAAAGTGCTGGAAGAGAAAAAGGAGAAGAAAAAACAAGCAGAAGAACAAGGACAGAACAAAATCAGTGATAGAAAGAAATGTTTTGGCAAAATTAAAATAGGGAATAAGGTGGGGGGTAAACTTAAAAATAATGTTGAATTCGGTCGATTTACACTGACACTGAACTCATGTTGCACTAAACTGTACGAGTGCAGCATTATTAGGTCCGATCGACAACCTTTCTCAGTGCAACACCAACGTAATGCGACACTACAACCGTTCAGCATTCTACTAGTGGCAAGCAAACTGAAACGGTGTAATAAAATAAAAACCAATATGAGTCTAATTTTCAAAAAATTCATATTAGATGAGAACAAGCAAATAATAGAAGAGGGTACGAGTACTCGTGTTTTATGCGAAGTAGAGAATGAAGCAGGTAAGACTTTATATTTAATATCTTTACTTACATAACCTTAATTCTTATCATTAACAAAATATAGAATACAATATATGCAATATATTATATATATGTTATTATTATAGGTGATTTAAACATAATTATGATGAATAAAGAAGATTTGCTGGAGGCTGGATATGAAATTCCTGACAACAATTTGTACGAGAAGGAAACAAAAGAATCTCCAAGTTTTAATGAAAATGCCGAATTGGATGCAAATACCAAAAACAGCGTTGACGAATGGTCAAATGAAAGTACTAGATTGTTATTGGATAAGTATGCCGATTATTTGGAATTAGTTGGTCCAATGAAACAATTCAAAAATAAAAAGTTAATGTGGATGGAAATTGCAAAAGACTTAGAAACAGTTGTAGGCATAAAAAAACATATATCCAATGCGAAAATAGGTACAAAACAATCCTTAGAAGAAAACGTATTAGTGACAATAATAATTCAAAATCCGGGTCGAAAAGAGTTAAAATAAGTTTTGAAAATGAAATTAAACGGATTGCTACTAAAGATGACAGTGTAGAGCCAGAAGTATTACAAAGTGCAAATAACGTTGTAGTTAATGTTAAAAATACTAATTTGTCAAAAGCACCCAATACAATAAGAAAAAAAAGCTAAAAGCATACTTGAAACTCTAGTTGAGATTCATAATGAAAAAGAAACTAAAAAGCAAGAACGACATGAAGAGAAAATGAGACTGTTAAAAAGCTTTCTTGAAAAAGAAAATGTTCATAAAGATTTCTAAAACATATGTTATATGATATATTATAAAAAAGAGGATATTTTCTATATTAGTTTTCTATATGTTATTTTTACACGTATAAAAGTACAGTAATATATAATCTGAACGGTAATATATAATCTAAAGAAAAATATATTTATGTTTAAAATAAGATAAACATATGATAAGACCATATCATTTTTTGTAGTTTAGTATTAAATACAAATATTATTGTAATTTTCTTTATTTTTAATATAGGGTCAGATTTGTTTATGTATTATAATACTCCCAGTATTATTTTAATATCTTTTAACAAATATGCTTAGACATGTATTTTAATACTTACATGGTATAATGTACTTGACAACTTTTTTTTTTATTACTTTCTAAGAACATATTGTGCAATAGAAATGTATTTAACTATAGATATTAAACATAGTTGCTATGTTTATATTATTATTTTATCTTGATATCTATATGTGCAGTATTATTACATAATATTTTAATAAGTTTGACAAATGTTATTATTAAGCATACTTGAATATTTGCAGTATTGTTACGCTCGCGACCGTACGAAGTATAATGCTATATTAATAACACAACTTTGTTCTTTTTATTATTTATTTAGTTTTAAAAACATGCTGTGCAACAAAATTACACAATGTTAAATATGATTTTTATGATTAAAATAAATCATTAAGTACAATTATATTACTGTGTTCTCGTTATATTTATATTAGAAAAAAGCTATACACAAATATATAAACTTAAAAACTATATTTAAAAACTATATCTTTTTACATGTTGGAATTAAATTAATGTCTCACATAAAAAATTTCTTTTTTCACATGCAGTTCTATCATCATGATCTCTACAATCTTCTAAGTTATCTTCAATGTTTTGAACTTATTCTTGTTCATCTTCCTCTAACAAATCATCATGTAGCTCATCTTCATGAAGAATACATAAATTATGTAACGTGCAGCAAGCTATAATAAATTTACAGCAACGTTCAACTGTATGAAAATCTAACCTAATCAATTGTCTGAATCGTGCTTTTAACAAACCAAAAGCATTCTCGATTTTTACTCGACAAACAGAAAATTTAAAATTGAAATTTTGTTGCTCCTGTGTTAAATTTCCATAGTCTCTATAGGGAGTAATGAGATATTTTTTAAAGGGTAGGCAGCATCGCCTAATATATGCCATTCATTCCCACATATATCTGGCAACATATAACATATTACTTATGAAAGATAAATTGAAAACACGTGCATCATGAATTTTACTAGGTGGCCCTGTGAAAACATCAAGAAACCTTTTTTTTGCATCACATATTGCTTGCAGCGTCAAAGAAGGCATATCATGTCGATTTACGTATGTCGATTTTATTTTATGAGCAGGTGTACGTATTGGAATGTAAGTACCATCTATACATCCAAGAATACCAGGAAAACCATTGATCTGTAAAATTACATATTTTTAAATATAAATTATTAAATAGAAGTCGCCAGTGATAAATAAAATTATAAAAGTGATTTATTAAATTCGACCTGACTGGCCAATACAAATAATTCAACACAACGTTTCGGCCCTTGGGTACGGGCCCTTATCAAGTGTTTCTTTCAAGCTGTCAAAGTGAAAGCCGTGATATTACTAATGATTTATTATTTTATTAATAATATCACGGCTTTCACTTTGACAGCTTGAAAGAAACACTTTATAAGGGCCCGTACCCAAGGCCGAAACGTTGTGTTGAATTATTTGTATTCGCCAGTCAGGTCGAATTTAATAAATCACTTTTATAATTTTACATATTTTTATTTTACACTTTTGATTACTTTATTATTATATACTTTTGATATTAAAATTACTTTTGATATTAAAAGTGGTTGAGAAAACGTTATTAATTCGTTTCAATTCTACTTAAATATTTTTTAATCATTGTGCATGTACTAGCTATTCGATGAATAATAATTAAATAGGAAAATATCTTTTTAAAATATATATTTTAACTAAAGAAATCAGTGGTATGTTTTCTAGAATCTCTAAAAAGTTCTTGCTTAAAATACATTTAATATATAATTTATAGAAATGTTTTTCATTTACATTTTCAAATTGTTTTGAAATCTCTGTCTTTTCTTCAATTGTTTCAGGAAATTTTATGACGGATCCTGCTAAATTATTTAAAAAGTCCATAATATTATTACAAACAAGGTGAAATGTGGATTCTGCCATATGAAACCTGCTTGCTACACCTCTAATAGTACTTTTGTTACCTGCAAACCTTCAATAAACATATTAATACTACTAAATAAATATATAAGTTTAATATGCATATTTCTGTATTGATGATTCTTTTTTACAACATAGAAATAAATATACTTATATAGATGTACATATGTTGGGTGTGGGTGGGGATGTGTGTGTGTTTATGTGTATATTCCTGTGAAATGTGATATTTTATTACCAAAAAAATGCCAGCAATTTTGCATCATTTGATATTGTGCAATTATTATTAATAACATTTTGGCAAAAATCCGATTCTTCATATAAATCTTTTAATTTTAAATATGTATTTCGTTGCAAACGAAAATTTCTCTGAAACTAATATTATATACAATTATAGTAGAAGTATTAAAAAATATATATATCGAAAATACTTATTGTTGTATAAATTTAACTTACTTCTTTATCCGAATACTGATTTATAACATCTAGAAAATTTTTTATATTTGGTTTTTCTTCTTTTAAACAACTTACAATAAAATTTACTTCTTCCTCGTCACTACTGCTGCTTTCTAATATTTCGAATTAGAAACATAAATCGCTTAAACGCCATTATTTCAAACTAATCGCTACTTCTCGCTAGTAACAGCCAACTGCACTGCCAAAATTGGCCGTGCAATAAACTTTGCACTTGTTCAGTTTGCTTTGCGTGTCCGAATATAAAGTCAGTGCTACACTAGGGTAGTGCCACACTCATCGAACACAACATAAGATGTGTACTATAATAGTGCAATATAACCGAATATGAGGAGTGCAATGCACCGAACAGAGGGCATTGATCGAACGCGTTACACTGGGAACATTTGCACTCAGTGTACACTAGCGCAGGCGACCGAATTCGCTATAAGGCAACCTCAGACATCACCTTTTCTAAAAGAAGACTTCAATTTGAAAACAAAGATAGAAAAGAAGAAGCAGATGGAAATGATTTCAATAAGACTGAATGCCTTATTTGTGGAGAGTGGTTTGAGGAAAACTGGGTGCAGTGTTGCAACTGTTATGACTGGGCTTATGTTGCATGTGCTGACAGCGACAACATAGCTCACTTTGTGTGTGAACGTTGCAAGAAGTGATCTCAATCTATGATCTCTTATTTCTTTAAATTTTAACTATTATTTTATTATTTCTTTAAATTTTAACTATTATTTTATTATTTCTTTAAATTTTAATGTCTTTTGTTGTTTTTTTATAAGTATATTACATTTAAAATAATGTGTCTGGTACTGGGAACAGTTTTTTGAATGACAACGTTTGCAATACTATTTAGAAATAAAAAATAAGTTATTAAAAACATGTTATATTAACTTTTTTTGTACTACATTATTACACGTTGTCCTTTATCATTTGGGTTGTTTTTTGTTTTAATTCATTCACAGGTTTTCCTCTAAAATGACAAACGGCTTAAGTGTCCGGCACTGGGGCAACTTCCTCTATATAACAAATAATTATTATCATCCTTTTTTCTCCAATGATGATTTTTAAAAATTATTTGTAATTTGAACAATTTCCGAGATGTATGCTATTAATAAATGGTCATCGGCATTTATTACCACTGAATGGAAATCTTTGATTAATGCGCATCAGAGATCTACTCTCGCTCAATTGACATTCACCATACGAGAGATCATTGACAAATGCTCATCATTCGGCTGTTCAGCATTTGACCTGAAATGGACATCGTTGACAAATGTTGACCATTGAATCAATCGCCACTCATTTTTCAATGGGCATCGTTAATAGATGATGATCATTCGGTTCAACCGCATTTGATTTTAAATGGACATTTTTGGATAATACTGATCATTCGGTTCATCCGCATTTGCTTTCCAATGAATATCATTGGGTAAAGCTACTTTTTCAATGGATATCCATTGACTACTTAATGATCATTTCTATACACCATTGACAAATGCGGAAATCCCAATGGGTCCCCTTTCATTATCCAATGGATTCGTATGAGGACCATTGGTTGCCATTGACTATTCTATGTACTTTTTTACTACGGGTACATGCATCCACGGGTTTGAAACACACTCACACTGTACATATTCATACATACACGTTCATCACATTTTGTACATGCACACTAATTGATTAAATAAACACCTTTTCATCATAAACTCACGCCTGGTTGTCTCGTAGCCCTTCTCGAACCCTGATCCCGATTGAACGAATACGAGCCGTGCTCGGAAAGTGGCACATTACAATAATTTGCACCAAAAACGATGGACAACAATATGTATCTCATGTTTCAGCTAAATTATATCCCTCGCATGATAAACATACAGAATCTTTCACTATAAAGCAAAATAAACAAAGAGCAAAAAGTTAGTTAGCACAAAGAGCTGAGTTAGCAAAATTACAAAATGCAAAAAGTCATCGTAATTTAAATGAAAAAAAGCGAGAAAATTTAAAAGAACAGAAAAAATTGAAGGAATACATTATCTACCAAAATGTGGTCGTGAGATATATGTTGGAAATTCGGACAATGTAGATATCAACAATGAGGTAAACAAAAAAAATATGGCAGTCGGCTTCTACAAAATAATTTACTTTGATTTAGAAATCATCGGTTTTGAGGACTCTGCAGGTATTTTACAAATTGCTGCGAAAACAGAAGGTCGCACGTTTTCTGTATACATTAAGCCTACATAATCTGTTGTATCTTGTATCCTATGCTTCTGTGACTGGCTTAAAAGTTATAAATACAAATTTTTTTAGCGTAATGTAAAGGTAAACTATTCCATTAAAAGAAGCTCTTGAAAGTTTCAAAGAATTTCTTAATATCATTCAAATTCATCCAAACCGTCAGTCTTAGTTGCCCATAATGTTCAATTCGATGCCAAACACTTGCTTCAAGCAATAATATGTTATTCCATGATAGACGATTTTAAACTTATTATCAATGCCTTTTCCGATTCTGAAATTTTGCTAAAATAATTTCCTTTTCCGATGCTGAAATTTTGCTGAAATAATTTCCTGATCGAAAAGGAAAAGGACAGTAAGTTATCAAAACTAGCTCAAGATTTGCTTCCAAAAAAAATACTAACAATTTTTATGAAGCATTTGTGACGTAGAAGGGCTAGAAAAACTTGTACATTTCTATATTTCAACAACAGATTTGCTTAACGACAGCAAATATAGATATTATACTGAATCAGTAAATAAAATAATAGCTCGAAAAGTAGCAGAAATAGCACTAACTTTAGATGTTTTAAATAAAGTAATTTCTGAAGGAATGATTAAAAAAATGGTTCAAACCAGGATCACGTACAATACTTTAGAGGATATTTATAAGCAAAAAAGTGAAATCGGAAATAATTTTTATCAGAATCGACTGATAAAAAACTCGCGTAACAAATAGATTGAAAATATTAAACAATATCATTAATTATGTAAAAGATCATGTTAACTAATTTTTATCTTATTCCATAATTGTTTTACTTATAATATATATGTATATCTTATAATGTAATATATATATATATATATATATATATATATACATATATATATATCATATGATAGTCATTCAAAAGAGCTGTGTTATATTTAAGATTAATATTTTTCGTTGTATAAACTTGTACTACTTAATTTTGTCATTTAATATTACTTTAGTTAATGTTTATTCGAATCTAATATTGCAAAGAAAATTTCTTTCTTTATTCTGTTATATTTTATAATACTTGAATTAAAATTATATATTTCAAAGTAGTCTATATAAAAAGTCCTGTTTAATTCATAAAGATTAATATTAAAGTTTTACTACTGTTGTAATTACAAAATATTAATACTTACGTTTTTACTTTGATAAAATCCATGATATTTAAAATTATTGTCATTCAATGTTGTTCAGTTAAATATTGATTCATGTGTTGTAAATTCCTTCAAAGAATTTATTAAAATAAAGTGAAAATAAAAAGCCAAAACTAATGTTTCATTTCATGCATATTAATGTTTCTATAATATTTAAAAAGTTTGTGTCTGCGTTTTGCGTCAACTTCTAGAGCGTCATAACAATGCGGAGTTGCCAACTTATTGTGAATTTATTCTTTCCAACCTCAGACATGGCAAAATCGTCAATTCTTTATTTAATAATATCTTTAAATTTAGATGATGAGCGGCTTTAAAAATTTTTGGAGATGTTTTGTTAGATATTGCTTTATTTTAAAATCGTTTTTCATTAAAATCATAAGAAACGTCTTTTTTATAGGCGAAAATGTGAATTGACACCGTCCTATTATAAACCATGTAATATATAAAATCTAAAATTAAAAAGCTATTAATCTCCTGTTCTATGTGGTCAATAATTTTCTAATTTTTACCGTCATCTTCAGAAAAATTTAAATAATTACTCAAAATTTTAAAAATATAGTAAATAATAAATAATAAAAATATTTAATAATATTTTAAAAATAAAAAAGTGCCTGTGTTGTGATACAACTACCTTTTACCGAAAGCATTTTTGGACCGTTTATAGAACTGTCTAAACTCTAAAAGCAAAGGAAATAAGTATAAAGTGAAAGAACAAGTGATAAGTATAAAAGTTTAAAATGAAAGAGCACTGTTTTTTCTCGTGAATTTGATTAAGTCATTAACATTGCGCGTTCAAACACACATATGCAAATGAAAGCGCTTTGAGAATAATTTTTAAATTTATGGTTACTTAAAATATACTTTTATATTTACATTATAGAACAAAAACCAGTTTCTTAAAACTTAAGAACGTGCGATATGCGATTTAATTGTGATAAGCATATACAGGGTGTTAAAGAAAAAGGGTTACTTATTTTGAGAGAAGGTAGTATTGATTAAAACAAGAAAAAAAGTCTAATTAACACGGGTCTTACAATTAATTTCTTCGAAGATACAGAATGCGTGATTCTCTGAGACGTAGAGCTGAAAAATGCATAACAATAAATGGGAATTACATAGAGCACCTCCTATAATGCTGACTGCAAAACTAGTAAGTACTCTTTTGTTTACTGCATTGTAGAAGTGACACAATCAATAAGAAAAGGACATAGAGCTGAAATAGAAAGATAGCTTGTATCTTCGAAGATATTAATTGTAAGACCCATATTAGACTTTTTTTCCTATTTTGATCAACACTACCTTCTCTCCAAATATGTGATCTTTTTTCTTTAACACCCTGTATATAACCACACCAAAGATTTCTAAACATATCATAGGTAAAAATAAACTTCTTTTAACATTAACATAACGAGCGAACAGAGGGTGTCAGTATGATCGTTTGATCGCCTTATATGCCTCTTGTGATTGTTTCTTGACTACGGAAAGACAGTTCGCCGCGGAGCCATCTCTCGGTATAATGGCGGTACTGACTGTGCCCATGTAAAGCACTTGCGAGAAACACGTTTATAGTACTTGAAAAATGATTGCAGTGCGTTCAGACGCCAGACAGATTTACTTAAACAGTAAGCTTTTCCAACATTTTTAAGAAAGACAAATATAAAATATTACTAAATCGCAAAATCTAATATTGAATTTCTAAACAAAATATTTAAGTTTGATATTAAAAAGCATTTATCAAATATCGATATTAAAAACAATTTTTTATACTAAACGAATATAATTTTTCTTAATATTGGAAATAATAAAATAAATAAATTTTATAACAAATTTTTATTCAGTTGGCGCAATTTTTTGATATTATTTTTCTAGCAAATTAAAGCAACTACTTTGTATAACGATTTTTTCAGTTAAAATGTTTTTATTTAAATAATAACAAAAGAAATATATTTTATAGCATAAATTGCTATTCATTTGGCGCAATTTTTTAATATCATTATTTTTGTAGATAATTAAAACTACATATTTTGTACAACTTTTTTTGGTTAAAATATTTTTATAAGCTTTTATATTTAGTTGGTGTAATTTTTAATATCATTATGTATGTAGGAAATTAAAACAACTAATTTGTACAATTATTTTTGCTTAAAATATTTTTATAAGTTTTTATATTTAGTTGGCGCAATTTTTTGATATTATTTTTGTAGGTTATAATAACACTATTTTGAAGATAGCTTTTTACCGTGATTTTTTTACAGTTAAAATAACACTATTTTGTAAATATATATAAAAGTTTTTCACAAAAACTTTGGCGCGTGTACTTGGCGGCTTTTTCTTACCTTTTTAAAAAAAGGTAAGTATTTAGGGATTTTATATACGTCCTAAATAAAAAACAAAAATTGTACAATATAACAATTAACATTGTACTCTATAAATGCGAGCGAAACAAAATTATATTAATGAAGAACATTATAAGGAGCTAAAACTCTGCCACAAGGAATGCAGTCGCTCTCCTTATCTGCCCAGCGAATTATCAACAAGATAAGCGAGTTATGCGAATTGTCGATCCAACGGACAAAGGAAACTGATGAAATTCTAATGCAAAACTGACCAGAGGCCGTCCGCCGTTGTTCTTCGTCCGTCAGAATTATAATCTGCTAGTGCTAACGTTAAGACGTTCTCACTGTATTCTCTGCATTCAAAGTTCAAGTGTTATAATAAAGCAAGTTATACTACATCCACTGAGTTACTACTTCTATTCTCTGGAGTAAGGAGCATTGAAAGGTTGATCCATTGCTAAATCTATTAGTAAGCTAAATAATTAATTATATTATTATTAACCAGCATTTATTATAATAGTGATTCATTATCCTCCGGTATCCCCGTAAACCCGGTGAACGCAGGGTGACGAAAACAAGGGAGGAATCATAAAGTGTTACATTGAATTAATGACTTAATTTATAATTTTTTTTTAATTATATTTTTTATTATTTTTATCAACCTAGACGTAACACATGCATAACAGACAGATAATTTAGATCATAAAATTAAGTGTCGCACCCTGTATAATATACATATACAGTGTATATGTGCCCCCCTTAATGAAAACGAAAAACAATTTTATGGTATTTGGGCTGTTATGATTTCTGGCAGTCGATTTACGTGACGTTTGATTCATTATATTAGAATGTTGCTATGTGATTAATAAATAGAAAAGCTGAATGACGAGTTGTTATTGATTTTCATTAGAAATTTGTACGACGTAAGAAAAAGACAAAAGAGAAAAATTCAGAGAGATTTCAAGCTAAGAGAACTTTATATAAGGTATAATATTCTTTTTTTTAAATATTTGTTACATAAGAATTGCTCATTTAATAAATTTTTTAGATATATATTCCTTTTAGTTAGTCATATTCTTTTAATATCATATGTATGTCTTGTATAGTTACACGAACAATACTTTATAAGATTTTATTCATTGATGAATTATAAGACTAACGTGCCATTATATTATATGATTTTGTTATATTACACTTTCATTTTTTATTCTTATTAAATTTATACTATATATTAATACATGTATATGTATATATTTTAAATATATTAAATATATATTAATTTTATTTTTTCTTAATTAACATTATTGTAATTCTTTTTCTCTATTTCATTCTCTTAAATATTAATAATTTTATGGAACTTTATAGATAATAACTACAATTTAAAAGAAGAAATTATAATAATAACAACATACTGAAAGGAGAGGAATTTTTCTAAAAGAACAAGAAAGAAGCTGCAATCAAATCATTGGAAGGTAATGAATTAATTACATTAATTTTAATAATACATATTTCAGTAATAAAGTAAGATTTTAATAATAAAGTAAGATAAATTAATTTAATTAAATTGAAGCAGCAGATAAAAATCTTTGAGAAAGTTAAGAAATAAAATGTTAAAGTAAAAGTCCAAAGTATTTATTACATCATTCTTTTAGAAATGTATAAAAATTGCAACTGTTTGGAAAGTATATACAGTATACTGAAAAGTATACTCTTAACTCAAATATATAAAAAAAAGTAATTGCATGTAAATGTATGATAACGAAAATCAAACATAAAAAAGTTTAAACCAGACAAAAGCTTATTCATCCTGAATCAGATAAATAGAATATTGCACATAAAAATTGTCAACTTTATGTATGTAATCTTATTGTTAGTTAAATTTATGATAGGAACAATATTCTCTTATTATATACTTTCTTATTATTTTTTTAATTTTGTAGTCTATGATTCTTGTACTTTAAGTTCAATTTCTATGATAAAAATGTTTAAAAATCCGAATTTTTAATTGTTTGTCGGTTTGCCTGAAGTATGAATTATTGCAATTAAGTTTATACTTAATATTGTTAGGAGAAAAATAAAATAATATTAAATTGATGCAAAAGTTTGTCCCGTTTTCACTTCTAATGGGCGTTGTATCACAAACTCAATTCTACAATTAATTTCAAACATATAACATTTATATGTCATTTGAAAGATTATATTTCAATAAGCATTTAATGAAACAATTGCCGTGATTTTTTCTTTAAAACAGTTAGTTTTTAGAAATAAAATAGAAATACCTTTTTTTAAAAAAAGATATGGAGAATCTAATCTAAAAACATATTTAAAAATAGAAAAAAACCTGGCTTTAAAGTTTTATAAGTTAGAAGGCTTATAAGTGATCTCCGTTTGTTAACACAAATAGTTTTTGTAAGCAATTACTACGCTCAAAATAAGGTTCAATTTGAAGCATTTAATTTGATATATATTTGTTATGGATTACCTCTTTTAGTTTAAAAAATAAAAACGGGTGGCTACTTTTGGTGAGACACTCTGTTTAAATTTATACGTATATTATAATTTATATATATACATATATATATGTACACACACACAAACTACACACGCGCGCGCGCGTGGGTGTGTGGTGTGTGAGTGCGTGCGTGCGAGCGTGCGTGCGTGCGTGCGTGTGTGTGGATGTGTGTAGGATAAAATTTATTTAAAAATTTTCTACCCCAAAGTTTTGTTTCTTATGTATTTTATAAAAAAGTATTTTGAACAAAAGTTATAGAATTTCGAAGAACATTTTATAGTAGAGTTATAGAATAATAAGATAAATCTATTGATGTAAAAAAAACATACTCTTGTTTTTAAAAAAAGATTTGCAATTTGCAATGTGCAATTACCTTTTTTAAAAATAACTGTTTTTTACACCAACTTATTCATCTCTTATTGTATGCCAAAATTATTAAAATTATCGAAAAATGAATATTTTATGGGATATTTTTTTTTGTTTATCAAAATTTGTCAGAATGAAGTATAAAATCTCGTTAATCATTCAATTTTCGACTACATATTTTACTTTAAAAATTTTTAAATCGATTTCTCGCTCAATATTGCAAGGAATTGATTTATATAAAAAAATTATAATGGTTCTATTTAGAAAAATAATAATGACTTCGAAATCTTGGAAATCCACCTCCACCTCGAATAAAATTTTATTTATTTCAAGATGTGTCCTTTAAAATTCTATAATTTTTGTCCAAAGAACTTTTTTATAAAATGCATAAAAAAAATTTTGAAATTTTAAAAATGAACACTATATATACAGGGTGTTTCTAAATAAGTGCGAAAAATTTTAGATGATTCTTTGTCGAAAATTAAGGGGGGTTTTCATATAAACATATACCCTTATATCCCTTCCTGAGGAGTTACACTCCTCCAAAGTGGGAGGTGAAAATTAGATTTTTACTTTTTTTCTCAAATTGTGGAAAAGTTAAAAAAATGAAATTTGGTGGATATTTTCCACTAGTAAAAAAATACTTATAAATATTTTTTCAATTTTCTCGTATCGTTATAAGGGGATGAAACTAACAACCCTATTCAATTTTTTATTAGAACTTTTTAACGAACCGGAATGTAATCATCTAAAAATATGCGTTAGAAAGCTTGATTCTTTTACAAACTTTTTTGGTTCTTTTATTTTTTTCGTAAAATCAATAGTTCTCGAGAAAAAAAATAAAATACATTATTATGCACAGCACCGTGCTAAATAGTATAGGTTTCGAGTTATGAGAAGTTAAATTTTAGAATAAAATAAAAAAGCGAGTAAAAGATTAGAGATTAAATAATAATATTGATAACGTCAATTATGACGACAATGACGACGACAACGACGACGACGACGACGACAATGATAATATATTATATTATATTAATTATAATATTACTTCAATAATTATTTATGGAAATTACAATTATAATAATTATTATAAATTATATTATTTAGAGAAATTAACTAATTTACAATACTTAAATTAAATAATTGAGTTAAATAATTATTTTATAATTAATAATAAAGATTAATTTATTAATAATTGCATTTAAAAATTATACATATAATAAAATGATTTATACACAATGTATATATATTTAAACATTTTAAAACTTACATATCTAATTACATATATCAAGAAACACGGTAGTGTCTCGCGCCAAGTACCGCGCAGCAGCAGCAAGGCACTCCGTGTATCTATACGCGAGTCGGATTTTTGAGAGTACTTGATATTATCAGACCGCTGAACGGATTGAGTTCTTACTAGGCTTAATCGATAGCTTGGGTTTAAATTAAATAAGAAAAGTGTCATTATTTTTGCTCTACGTATCTTATAAACAGAAACATCAAGATGCAAAGTCTTAATGTATAAAATTTATCATTAAGAAATGTCTCCGTCGTGGTCGTCGTCGACGTCTCCAATACGCATGCGCGAAAAACGGTTTGAGCAGTCGACTGTGTATTTAGTTATTAGTTATTATTACCAACCGTCGTCGGTAATTATAACATAATCTAATATGTTAAATTCTATAACCTATAGTTTCATGCACGCGTGCATTCACACACACACACACACACACACACACACACACATACACATACATACATACACATGCACACACATGCACGCACTCACACGCACACACACGACGCATCCACGCACACGACACGCACGCAGTATGCATATGCACATACACACACACGCACGCACACACACACACACAAACGCATGTACGTATTCTCAACCCTATTTGCCATACACACATGACGCATATGCACATACACGCACGCAGGCACGCACGTACGCACGCATGCACGCACGCACGCGGGGAGAGAGAGAGAGAGAGAGAGAGAGAGAGAGAGAGAGAGAGAGAGAGAGAGGAAATGAGAAAGGAAGGGGGAGAGAGAGAGAGATAAAATACAAATATTAATTAAATATTATATGCAGTATATTTTTTTATTACATTCTAATGTATATTGTGTTGCCGCGACCATGTCCTCCACGTCCTCCACGTCTGCGACCTCGTCCACCTCATCCACCTGCTCAAAGAGCAGTTTTATGTTTTACTGTAAAAAAATCAAATAATACATTCATTACATTATCAATTATTATAAATATTTATGTATTTATTTAATATTCTTTATTTTTTTAATACTTACATTGTAGATTATTATTATTTTCTTGTTCTATTTGTTGTTCTACTGACTCAGATTGTGGCTACTGCGGAGGCAGAGGATCTTCATCTTTATGTTGATTCTGCGATGATGTAGATTGTGGCTGCAACAATGGCAAAGGAGCTGGACGTTGAATTGTTTTTTTTTGCAGCAACAGCAGCTGTCAATTGACGCTGCATCTCCGCTAGTTCCGCCCACAATATGGCATTTTCGGCGGTCAAGCACAAATCCCCGTTAAAGTTGTCCTTTTTTTGCGAGGGTAGGAGGAAATGCGTTATGCACACCCCGCGGCCCGTGTCGCGGGGTAGTGTGGGACTCTCACCCACTAAAACCTCCTCCCTGTGCGACCCCTCTGGTCTTAAAGTCGGAAACCCGGGGATCCGCTGGCGCATGACGACCCGGGAACCCAACAACCGTACATCCTCCGTAATCCCAACCCCTCACCACACGCCGATCCCGGAAAAACCCCCAACTCTTCCCCTTAAGGGTCCCGCCCTACCCAATCTCCCTCCGAATTATTTTCCTCTTCCCCTCTGAATGAGTGTCAGTGTACGACTCTACGTGTATTGTGTAGTGTGTAGTGTGTGTGTTTCTCTATGTGTGTATGTGTTCTGAGACCCTAAAGTATGGATTCTAATTAGAAACCGCCCCTCTGTGTAAATAAGTGCCTTGTATGTGTTTCCCTTCAAAGATTCCCCTTCTCCCCCAATCACTTCATCCCAAGATTCTGAAATCCTGAAATCCCAAATTCTCGTTTGCACGAGGACCAGGACCTACGCATAAACGAGACCGACGGACAGCGAGGCGAGCGCTAGAAATAATTCCGCGAACTCAGATTCTGGACGATAGCGAACAAAGACCCCCTTATTAAAGAGAGAGAAAAATATCACCGCTCGCAATTCCCCCCTAACAGTATGTGTTAGACAAACACAACCACATAAGATAACAAAAGATGAAATGAAAAATGTAAAATGAAAAATGAACACAAACATCAGGACACAAATTAGGAAGGATTATAATAAGGAACAAAATAAGGTTTATGAAAAAAAAGAGACAAAACAACAATAATTAACCAGTGAATGAAATAGTGAATAATACGAGTCGATTCGAGATCACTCCGACTCTTCTTCTGCCGAGGAGGATAGGAGAATCCTCTCCCGTCTTCTTTCTTCCTCTTCCTTTCCTCGCATGACCATCTCCGCGTAAGCGGAGAAAGCCAACCACGCTTCTCTTGACTCGATGATAGAGTCCACGACATCGCCGAGTGTGAAGTCTTTAGGAATCTCCAATTTCTTCCTCAAGTTGAGTCTCTCGCAGTCCCATCTGGGGCACTCCCTAAGAGTGTGCATCACGTCATCCTCTTCCGCACAAAAGTCGTAATCTCGATTAGGCCTCTTACCAATACGACAAAGAAATTTGCCGAAGCAACCGTGTCCTGTCATAAGCTGTGTAATATGGAAAGACATATTCCCAGCTTTATGTACGAGCCATCTTTCCGGTCTAGGGACCACTGCCATTTTGATGAATTCACCCGAGGTGTTTGGGCGCTCCAAGAATACCCTCCACTGTTCACACATATTAAAGAACTCTCGATTCAGTAACTCATCCTTGTTTTCCTTGGTTAATTCACCTGTCTCCCTTAAACCTTTTATCTCGGTGTATACTCGCTTCCTCATGGAAGCCAGGAATTTGGTTCGTGGTAATTTGGCGAAGAGTAGGGCCGCATTGCTCGAGATCGTACGATATCCGGATATCACGCGTTGGGCGATTGATCGCTCCAATCTGGTGAACATAATTCTCCATTTGTTCAATATATTTGGCTCTCTCCAAACAGGGGCGCCATATAGCATAACAGAATAAACTACATTTGCGAAGAGTCTTCGCCTTCTCTCGTCCGGGCCTCGTAAATTAGGCATAAGTCAGTTCAATGCCCGAATTATGCGACCAGTTTTCTTCTCGACGTACCTAAAATGTGCGCTGAAAATCCAATGAATGTGTATATAGATTCTCAGGTACTTGATATTTGCGGCAAACCTTATAGGAATATCATTAACTAAGACTGAACTAGGTACTCTATTTATACCCCGACCATAGAAAATCATTGCCTCGGATTTCTCCGTGGCAACGGACAGCCCCAATCTACCTATTTCATTGACGACTCTTGTGGCAATGACACTGGCTCTCAAACGCAGTTGAAATAAATTCCTTTCTTTCACGATTAATCAACGTGTCGTTGGCATAACATATGATATAACTCTTTTTGTCGTCATCCGCTAATTCGAGAACACTATCGAACACAATATTCCACAATATCGGTCCCAACACAGAGCCCTGAGGCACACCGGCCTCCATTGACCTTGACTGTCGGATACCATTTTTACCTAGATACCAGATTACTCTATTCGAGAGGTAAGAGTCGATTATTCTACGGATATAATCTGGAAACTTTTTGTGCCTCAGGGCCCTGCGAACCACCGACCATGGAATGCTATTGAATGCGTTCTTTATGTCTAGAGACACCAGACTCGCAAATCCGCCATTTTCAACCGCAGTAGATGAAATGTCTTTGACGAACTGTATCGCAACGCATGTGGATCTTCTTTTCCTAAAACCATATTGGTTTTCAGAAAGTTCGGAATCCGGATGAATGTCCTGCCACTGTTGAATTCTATTAACGATTATCCGTTCAAAGGTTTTCCCAATTTCATCCAGTAAGCAGATTGGTCTTGCCTTTGGTGTTACGGATGTTTGGCTTGCCTCCTTTCGGTATTAGGACTAGGTTGGCCCTCTTCCAAGTCTCGGGAAATTTCCCGATAATGAGGCACCTATTGAATAGGTGCGTCATCCAGATCAGCATCTCTTTACTAACTCTCTTCCAGACTTAACTGACTTAAATCCATCTGGACCAGGAGCCTTAGAAGAAGAGGCCGGCCTTTTCCACACGACCTTCTCCATTTCCTCGAAATTGGTGAGCCAATCATCTGATCATTCAAAGTTGCTCCAATCATCAACAGGATTCGGTGTGTTGTTTCTGGGGAACAAAGAGTCCAACAGTTCCATCAACGCATCCTGTTCTAGTAATTCCGAGATACTGGGGGAAGCTGATTTTAACTTCTTCATTACGATCCTATAGGGAAAACCCCAAGGATCCTTATCAATCGTCCCGATAAGTTCTTGCCAGGCTTCAGACTTTAACCTGCTAATCTCGCGCCGAAGTTCTTTGCGTGCTCTCTTGTATTCAACTCTCAGCTCGTCGATTGCATCCTGGTTTCGTCCTTTCTTTTTCGCCCTCTGCTAAGATCTTCGGGCATGCAAACAATTTCTGCGGAAAACAGCCACCGACTCACGCCACTAGTAGGTTTGCCTCCTCGGTTTTCTGAGGCCAATTCTGGGAGCCGCGACATCACACGCCTTCTCCACGATCTTATCGATCCACGTTCTCATCTGGTTGACATTCGCTTGCTCATCCACCGCAGGTCTCTGACCGTACCAGATCAACGTAGCCCTGAATAGATCACCATCGAACTTCTTTAAGTTCCATCGTCTGATGATATTCCTATTGACATATGGGCGAATAGAAGGCCAAGATGTGCCCAAGGTACACCGGATGTATTGATGATCTGAAAGTGGTTCAACATCTTCGATAACCCTCCAACTCCTGATTAAGTTGAACAAATCTGGGGAAGACCATGTGATACCGATAATTGAGTTTCCTTGAGGCCTTTTTTAACGTTGGGAATCCATCATGGATACCTTAACCGGGGGATTAGGACGGGTTATGCCGGACTCCTACCGGCTAAAACCCAACGGTGGCCACCTACGCGTGCGAATTGAGGGACCCCCCGAGAACCGCCATGAGGCATTACTTTCGGGGGTGTCCCTCACGCATATGCGCAATTACCCGTTCTAGAATTCGTGGAGGCCGAGGCAGGGCCACATTCCACCTCGGTCTCCCCTCACTGGAATCACGTGCAATGGTAGACATAAACCCCCGTTTATGCCACCTGTGATTCCAAGAGAGTCCTCATTCACTCTCGTTTACTCTTTATCGTTCACACACACGATCGCTCGATGCAGTCATTCGCGTATATACACGTATACATATACATTCGCACCCACACACATGTATACCCATAATCATCACATTCGTACAAATATACAATACCGTTCATCGTAATACCTGCGTACTACACTGCATACACATACATTTTTCCCCGCGTGTATTATTCATAAAATGATACAAAATTATTATACAAAATTATTACATATACAGGGTGTCCCATTTTAATCTCCTCAGGCAAATATCTCGAAAAATATGGAAGATACGGAAAAATGTTTCAGACAAAAGTCGTAGGACTTGAAGGGGGACAGATGATGGAAATATGTACTTGACCTTGAGTGACCTATTGAAGGTCAGGTCAATGTCATCGATGTTTTCTTAAATGGAACCCCCTATTTTTCATTACATATTCTTGTAGCTTACCTCGAGAGTTTTCCAAAACACTATAATTAAGTTATTTTTTTTAAGTACTTTTCGAGTTATAAGACTTGAAGTTTACAGTATTTTGACATAAAATACAATATATCGTGTAAAACATTCAGTTTTCGGTAATCTTACTTAATACTTTTATGCATAGAATAATAAAACCAATCAATTAGTGTAAAGAAAACACATAATTGCTTTAAAAAAAGTATGCAGCTGCATGTTGCAAATTACATACTTTTTCTTAACAGCACCCATGTGTTTTTTTCACACTAATTGATTGGTTTTATTATTCTATGCATAAAAGTATTAAGGTAAGATTACCGAAATCTGAATGTTTTACACGATATTTTGTATTTTATGTCAAAATACTGTAAACTTCAAGCCTTATAACTCGAAAAGTACTTAATAAAAAATAACTTAATTATAGTGTTTTGGAAAGCTCTCGAGGTAAGCTACAAGAATATGTAATGAAAAATAGGGGGTTCCATTTAAGAAAACATCGATGACATTGACCTGACCTTCAGTAGGTCACTCAAGGTCAAGTACATATTTTCATCATCTATTCCCTTTTAAGTCCTACAACTTTTGTCTGAAACATATTTCCGTATCTTCCATATTTTTCGAGATATTTGCTTGAGGAGATTAAAATGGGACACCCTGTATATATATATATATATACATATGCCTACACGCATACGTACAAACTACTATTTACAATAGTGAAATCAAGATCAAAGAGAGAGGGGGGAAAATTAATCCCGCCCTCTCCCGTTTAGCGCTCTCTTTAGCTCGCATGACTGTCTCCGAGAAAGTCAGCACAACCCGCCACTTAATCGGGTCCACGAGCATTGCGCGGAAGACAGCTTCTAGTGAGAGATCGTCGCCAATCTCCAGTCTTAGTACTCGTCTTTGTGTTTTCCACGCCGGACACACCTCCAGCGTATGCTGCGCGGTATCGTCCGCCTCCGCGCAATGCTCGCAGAGCGGCCAAACCACTTTCCCAATGTTAAACAGGTAGGATCCGAATGACCCGTGGCCCGTTAAAATCTGTGTCGCTCGATACGTTAGGTAACCGTGCCGACGATAGTACCAATCGTCGAGCACCGGCCCGAGTGCCTCGCGAACTCTATGGCCCGAAAGCCGACAATCCTTCATTCTCTCCTTCCACTTATCGACCATGTCGCGAGTCACCCGGGCACGGTACTCCCGGATTTCAATTGGGTCGATTTCTCCTCTATCCGCCTGTTCTTGCCTCATTTTGAGGAAAACCAGTCGGAGCACTTCTGCTTGTAGGTCGATGGGGGAAATGCGTGCCAGCATCCTCGCGGCCTCCCCTGATACCGTGCGATAGGCACACACGACTCTCTGTGCTACGATCCTTTGAGATCCCCTCAATAAATCCCGGTTCCTCCGTGAACCGCGAGCTAGAGCCTCTGCCCATACAGGGGCCCCGTATAGCATCATGGAATGCACTATCGAATAAAGTCTTCTCTTTCTTTCGTGCGGGCCACGGAGATTCGGTATCAAACCCGCTAAAGAGGCCGATGCCTCCTCTCCGCGCGTCGCCATTCTCCTGAAATGTTCACGAAAGGACCAAGATCCATCGACGTATAATCCAAGGTATTTAATGCAGTTTTTAACTGGCACGCAAATCCCTCCCCAGACTTATGTTCGCGGGTATCGTCCCCTTTCTTCTTCTTCCGGTAAAGGCATCCGTTTTTTCGGTCGCTATCGTTAAGCCTAGTTTTTCCACAGCACGCATAAATATCTGAGCTCCGATTGTCGCCATATAGATAGCCCGTTCTATATCCTGCCCGGTGGTGACCAGCAAGGTGTCATCCGCGTAGCAGATCAAGGAGCACCCAGGAGGGAGTCCAATTCTAAGAATTTCGTCGTATGCGAGGTTCCAGAGAATCGGTCCGAGGACAGACCCCTGTGGGACCCCGCATACAACCCTGCGACTTTGTTTGGTCCCCGCTGGACCCACGAAGACAAGATACCTCCTATGGAGGTAATCAGCGATCACCGCGCGTATATATCTGGGGAAGTTACGCTTCCTCATTGCGTCCATGATTGCCTTCCAAGGAAGGGAATTAAGAGCATTTTTTATGTCAAAGCTAACCGCTATGACTGATTTCTTTCGAGAAACCGCGTGGTTAGTTATTTCACGGAATTTCAGGACGGCATCTATTGTTGACCTTCTTGGTCGGAACCCATACTGGGATTCCGACAAATCCGGTCCATGGTTAACAAGATGATCCTGTATACGCTTTGCTAGGACTCTCGAATAGTTTGGCCGTTTCGTTTAGTAAACATATGGGTCGATAAGACGACGCCGCCCCCTCCGGACGACTCGGTTTTTTAAGTAGAACCAGTCTAGCAGTTTTCCATTTTTGTGGAAAGATGCCTTCTCTAAGGCATCTATTGAAACATGCCATAAGGCGATGACCGATATGCGGTGCTGCTAATTTTAAGATATTTCCCGTTATGCCGTCCGGGCCAAGAGCGACGTTTTCCGTTCGACGTATTGTCGCCTCAAATTCCTCGTCGCTCACTTTAAATTGGTCCTCCCATTCTAGGATATTCATCCTATCTGCGATTACCCTTATTTCCCTCTCTCCTCCAGGAAATAGGGTATCGAGTGTGTCGTTCAAGACAGCAGTACTCAGAGATTGCGTAAGCGCAGGGGCCGCCGGTCTTAGCCTGTTCATCACAATCAAGTGCGGCCGCCCCCACGGATCGTCCTCAATACTGTTTATCAGCTCTTGCCATGCTTGTTTAATGGCGACACACAAGGCTCGTCGAGCAGACTTAAATTGTATTTTAAGATTTAATATTGCTATGTCGGGCGCATGAGGGCGCGATCTAATTTTTGTATATTTTCGCCTTGCCGATATACAATTTGCCCTAAGAGTCGCAATATTTTCATTCCACCAATATGTGGCTTTTTTGTCTCTAATACTTTTAATCCTAGGCATGGCGAGATCGCAGGCCTGCGTTAGCGCATTTTCCAGATATTGGATGTCTTCATCGATAGTATCTTTTTCCCTAAATATCGACCAAAGTCGAGCATGTAATGTAGCATTGAAAACATCTCTGTCTATCTCTTTATAATTCCATCGTGGAAAATACGCCAACGTTTTGTCGCGATGCGAGACGATTTTTTCGCCTAGACTAAATTTAATATATCTATGATCGGACAGGGACTCTGTACCGTCATCGACCCTCCAGTCGCCGATCATCCTGGTAACCTCGGACGACCCAATCGTTATGTCAACGGTGGAGCTTCCTTGCTCTCTGACACACGTCGGTACAGAGCCCCTGTTAATGATCCAAAGATCTAGATTATTCATCCACTCTTCCAGAATTCTTCCTCTTGGGTTGCTTCTATGAGCCCCCCAACATGCGGACTTTGCATTAAAGTCGCCAGCAATTAGTATCATACGGGACATATGTCTACGCACGCTATTAGCCAAGTCATCGAGAAACGTCTCGAACTCTGTCATTCTCCGATTAGAGAAATAACATGAGTATATATTAATTCGGCTTATCTTTACCGCAATGTAACCTCGTCCTTTTTCTAGGATTATGATTGGAACGGGACACATGTCTGCTCTCCAGACAATGGCCGCATTACAATTTTCGTCCTCTACACTGTTGGAATTAGACGGTAAGTTGTTATGTTCGGATAACAGTACTATTCCTATATCGCTTTCCAACATAACCTGTGTGGACAGGTCCTGGGCCTGTCTGGATCTATTTAAATTTATTTGTAGGAATTTCACCATTACAATTCTGTTTCAGTCTCCATCAACAGGGCAGGACCAGGGCCTGTCCTATTTTCTCTAGTTCCAGACATGATCAACCTTCGCCGAGGCAGTGGAGGTGCCTCGCAGATCCGACTGCCAGGACGGTGGTCAGCCTGCATTCCAAGTTTATTGCAGAGTATACAAAAAGATTTATATGTGCATGCCTGCAATTTATGGCCAATATCGCTGCAGTTGTAGCACCAATTTGAGAAGTCTTCTTCTGCCGTACATTGTCAGCATGGCCAGGTCGTAGGCATCTAAAGCAATGCAATCTTCTTCCGGGCAGCATCTCCACCCGAGCTGAGAACCAGCCAACCTTTATTTTGCCCATTTCAGCAAGCTTGTTTGCAGCGGTGAGGGGGCAGCGCACCCAGACAGTGCCCATGCCCCGCCCCGCAATGCGTATGGGACCAGTGCGTACCTCGGACATCCTACAGCCACCGGTTTCCGCAATTGTATTGACAATGTCCTCACATGTAATGGTATCGTCTATACCCATAATTCTCAGCTCAGCCATCTACTGTGGTTTGTACACTTTAATATTTTTATTACTGGCAAAAAGATTTTGCAATTGGCCGGTTAACTGTTCAGCCTTGGACTGATTGTCTTTCCCGTGAATTTGTAAGAGAAGACCGCCCGTCATAGCATGACGGCAATCTATGTCGTCAATTTTTAATTTTTCCTTGCCAGTTGCATTATGCCAGTTCTTTGTATGTAATGTCATCTGACATGGTGGTAATAGACACCGCTGCTGTTTTCTTCTCTTTTCTAGGTGATACCGTTCCTTTAGTTCTTCTCAAGATAGGTGAGATCTTCTTAACAGCTGTGCCATCTTGTTGCTTAAGCTGAGATTGAAGTAGTTGTTTCTTCTTCTTTTCTTTTCTTCTTAACACAGCTGTCCAGGGTTCACCGTCCACGGGGTATCCATCCTCGGTGTTTGGCGCTTCCGTAGTATCTTGTCCCGATGTACACGATCTTTGCACAACAACCCGTTGTGGTTCAGTTTCACGCTTCTTTTTACCTTTGTAGGTCTTCATTCGTGATGTTTCGGGCGTTAAACCAGGTGTTTCGCCTGGCTGTTCCTTCCTTTCAATTATTTATTTTTTCAGGGTTGTTAGGTCTCTAATTAGTTCATCCAGCACATCTTCCTTTGGCCTTCCTGGAGGAATTAACTCCGCTGCTGGTAGCAGGTTCATTGGTCTATCAGGTAGTAATGCTACCTGCCCCTTAATGGGTGGTCTCCTCACAGGAGCTAAACGCTCCGATGTCTTTGAAGTAAGTTGTTGCTTTGATTGTGCCTTTTTAGGCTCACGCTGTGGGAGTGGTTTTCCACGCGGAGGCAAAGGCGAGACTGGCGGACTCGTTTGGGTGGTATGGTGAATCATGTTATTTACCATAGTAGACGTTTTTGCTGTCAACTGTTCAATGCTAGATTTTAGTCTTTCCATTTCTTTTCTTAGATCATCATTCTGTGTTTGTAAATCTTCTAATTTTATGTGTAGAATGTCATTATCGATTTTAAGAGTTGCCGCATCATATGCAGGTGTAACTTTGTTACCTAGAGCCGCAACACCTATACGCATTCTCGTAAGTCTATCTCTTAATTTTCCACTCAGTTCACCTTTAAAGCTGGTGGAAATACGGCGAACACCCTCACACTCGTTTATCCACGATATTAACAGATTGGCTAATGAAGTGGTCGTCATTTCCTTTATGTTTCGCAATTCGTCAGCAATTGCTCGATCTCGTTTGTCTCGCAATTCTGGCGAATCCAACTCCTCCTCTGAGGTATCCAAAATCAGAGGTGGTGATTTTCTTTTCCTCTTTCTTTTTGGGGATAGAATAACCCGCTTGTTACTTGTTTTATTTTTGGTACTGCCGTCTTCTTGAGTTTCTGAAGGCGAGCCTTCAAATACAGTACAGTGACCTGTTTCTACATCACTAATATACATATGGTCTTCTTTTTCCGATGCAGTAAGGCATGCCGCAGTGTCCACCGATGATGAAAGGACCGATGGCACCGATGGCACCGATGGCACCGCAGAAGGTGCCGGAGATACATCCCTCTCCAGTTCTTGTGGATCTTCTTTAACATCGGCGCTCGCCAAGAAACTAGGCACGCACGCCGGAAACGCGCCAGCCAGCCCCTCGTACGATGACGACGGGGAAGGGGCAGGGCTAACCCCCTCGACGCCGGCCACTGGGAGATCCGAACTCCCCTGAGGCGGTACGTTTTTATTCATATGTTGTTCAGCCATAATGATAAATGTAGTTGGATTTCTTTTTCAGGGGAATCCACCCCCGCGCGATGTTTTTGATAAGAAAACAAAAATTAGGAATTTTGAAAAAATTCAAAAAAATTTTCCAAAATATGCCTATAATTTGAGGCACTTTATTCCTTGTCTAATGGTGCAAACTGAGGCCAGAAATTCCCAGCCGTTGTCAAGATAATCCAATTTGAAAATTGCACCGACACTCAGTATGATGTAGAGAAGACTCGTCTGAGTTGTATCTTTATGTCCCCGATGAGATTTAATTGCTATTTCACTCAGAAAATAGCTTTCACAAAACAAATTATTGATTTTGCTCGGATATCCGGGAAAATATTACTACTGTTCAGGAAAATCCCAAACAAATCAAAAAAGTTTGAAAAAACACCCGGTATAATAAGATAAACCAAACAAAATCAAAGAAATTTAAAAAACACTTGAATTATTACAAAATAATTCAAAACAATTGAAAAAACAACAAACTATTTAATTAAACTTAATTCTAAATAAAAAGAATGAAAATTTTTATATTAATATCTATAAATTTCGAAAAATTCGAAAAATCAATAATTAGTCTTTATATTAATGGTTTTCAAACAAGACTTTCCCTTCTGTGTGTATTATAGTATCACAGAACAATATTTACTAGAGAGTGAAAAATACCACTGAGTTTCCTCTCTAGAGTCCAATATCATAGTACATGACTGTGTGCAGACGAATGTTTGTGAGACGGGATCGTAGCTCAAAGGCCCATGGACCTAAGAATACATGGACGGAGCATTTCGCCGAGGGGTAGCCAAATTAGCGGTAAGGCGAGATGTGGCGCACTTCGGCTACATTCGCTCGTACTCGGATATATTCGGTACATACAGGCTGGATTCTGTAAAGCGCATGTATCTATAGTACACGATACATATACTATATATATATATATACGCTTTATATATGAATGTATATTTGGTATATATATTTATTTATTTATTTATTTTAATTGTATATATATTTGACGTAAAAAATTAAGTAATTCATATTTTATATTTTATTATCTTTATTGTCCCTTAAACAAAATTAATTTATTTAATTTGTGGCGTTCGCTTAAATCTACATTTGTAATAACATGACATAATCTTACTTTAGTATATATTTCTATAATACATCGAACAAGATTATTTACATGATTACAATAAAATGATTGATCATTAATGTGATTTTTTAAATTAATAAATATGTTTTCATCAATAATTTTTTCCATAATATCACAAACAAAATAATTCATATTAAATTTGTTTAGAACTTTGTTTATTTTTAAATATATGCGTATTGCGTTTTCTACTTTTTTACATATATTAAGTACATCTTTTGATGGAGATAATAAGAAGCCTCTGCTTTTTATATTTATTAGATTGTAGGTTTTCTCTGTACTTTTTGCTATTACAGCATCAACACTTCAGCACAATGCAAAATTTTTATTAATTTTTTAGTTACATATCCTGCTATATATGCTATTACCTCATCTTTATATTCACTTGTACCGAGTGAAAAAAGCGTATGTGAAAAATAATCATGATCTAAATCTGTTACTTCAAAAATATCCAACCAATTGTGAGACGAATTTTTATTTGTTGTTCTGTTTATAATATCAACTGAATTTTGTGTTGATGCTACATGTAATATTGGTATGTCTTCCAAAGGTATACAATTACCGGAAGTTTTTTCCTGCAATTCCGTATGTATAATTAATTTTCTAAACGCCGATTTAAACTGCTTTACAGATGGATTATTATTATTTCCACCACAAGATCTAATGCTACCAAAAATTAACTCTAACTGGTCCTGGCTTATTTTATACATTGGTGCATATTTTAGCATATTATTATCAATGCAAGTGAATTTATACATATGTAACATACTTTGTATATCAATTAAAAATCCGAGGAAACCAGTTTTTACATTAGAAAGAAGTATAGGTTCATGGTTATAAAGAAGTGATAATTCTCTTATATATTTAGTAATTTCTTCGAGTTTGTTAATAATTTCAACTGAATTATCCATGCTTATTGGTTTTTTAAATCCATATTGTCTTTGAGTTTTAGAATTAAAGATATCAAATAGATCATTAAAAACAGTTGTAAATTTAACAGTTGCTGAACAATTTTCGAATTGCGGTAATTTTAATGTATTTTTACAAAAATCAAATGCGTTTGCAACTGACATACTTAATAACTGTGATGCTAGTTTTACTTTCATTTTATTTTTAAAATATTGATAAAATATTTATAAAATACAATGTGTTTTGTTCTAAGTTTATTGGCTACGTGTAAACCTTCTTCTTGTTGTAATTTATGCAAATCTACAAAATATTTTTATTCAATTCGATTATCATCTTTATCAAGAAGCACTTTCCTAGAACCTAATACATTCCTTACCAATTTTAACATGTGGCTAGGATCTAAGTACATGTATACGTTTGTATCACTAGCAGGATGTTTGAACCACGTCTGTAAATTATTATAATTTTTAAAATTGCACCCAAGAGATTCTAGCATGCTTAAATTAGAACGCAAACCATCACACGTTAAAGCTATAATTAACATTCCAGTTTCCTGTACAGCTATTAAGCATTGTGTAGTTAAGTTTTGCTTTTGTTGTGTATTTATACCATTTACAAGATAATAAGCGATTGGTATTTTCCATGATTGATTTATGCACACCACACAAAAAACTAAAGCTTCCTTTGCAAGTTTTGTTGTATCAGTTTCTATATCACAACCATAATCAACGTAACCAATAAATTTATCCCCAGAATAATCTACATGCTGGCGTATAGCCATTTCATCAAAAACTAAAGCTCCAAGCAATTTATATGAGGCGGAACGAACATGCAATTTTATGGCCTCTAATGCTTCTGTGTTAATTCCAGGTTCACCATCTATCGAGTAATACCATTTTGATAATGTTTTCGGATGAGGCAAACAATTCAAACATTTAGAACGAACATAATTATATGTCCTCGGTGAATAATAATGCAAAGTTAGTGCAAATTGACGCATGCTTGCATTGTATGTTTTAGACACAGACAAACATTGCTTTTTTCTTATTTGACGCTTAACTAATTCTTTTATACCTTTCTGTAGATGTTGAAGAACGTTAGAATCATCTTCTGTAATTAAATTGCGTTTTTGTAATTTTTTAAAATTTTTTTTAAAGTAAGATGTTCTTCCTTTATCTTTGTTCATTTATGATTCACATCATATAATTTTCTTTTCAAACTTCTTATTTCTTCTGCTTGAATTTTCCGCATCCTACATTTAGTAGGCGAATTAAATATTCGTTCAGGTGAAATACTTGTTGAACGATGCTTCATTCTTACAGTATTTTGTTGTAATTCTCCAATACTAGTACTAGGTTCTGTAATAAATATTACTTTTATTATTAGATAATATATTATTATTGTAAATAGATAATAAAGCAATTTATTACATAGATAACTACAAAATTTATAATATACAAGTAGATAATACTAACCAATGTCACAATTTCCTGAATTGTCAACATCAGGAATTGTATTCTGCTTTTCTGAATCCTCTTTGGTAAATAACTATAAAATAAAGCTATTAATAGAAAATTATACAGAATGTACACTGCCCGTCACTAATTCGTTCCATTTTCCTAGCAAGTTTATATAGAATATGTTACATGTTACATATTAGGATATAAACTGCCTAGGAAAATGGAACAAATTAATGATGAGCAGTGTACATACAGCATAAGTAGAAATTATTTTCAATGATATTTTAAAAACGTTTAAATAATTTAATCAATTATTTTAACGTTTTTAAAATATCTTTCAAAATGATACATTTTATATATACATATATTTTGCTGATTATATTAAATTGTAATATATGTACAAATGGAATAGCATCTTTCTTCAATCTTTTACACTCCAGATGTAGTTCATAATTTTCCTTTCTGAAATGTGCGGAACACACTGCTGCAGATTTTGGTGGACACCAATCTTTCAAATTAAGGGCTTCGAGCCATTTATTTTTCCTATTTACATCCTGTGGTAATCTAAAAAAATTATAAAAATTATGTATTATTTTCATTATAAACATATCCTTCTATTAAATAATAAATTTATAAAAATTGAATTAAAATAACTTAAATTTTATATATTAAGTTTTACTTACGAATGAAATGAATATTTCTTATCTCTATCCTCTTTTTCTAATTGTTCCCAATTCTTTCTTTTTTGAGAACTTCTGTTTTTGCATCCAGGAACAATGCAATAACCCATTATTAAGGAATTTATCTTTTTTTAATACTTAAAATTGCAGGTTAGCTGTCACAAGAAAAGCACAAGTCGAACGGAGTCGAGCAAAACACGAGCCGAATAATACCGAGCTTAACCGAAATGACTCGATCTGCGCCTGGTGTCCCCTTACCGCTAAACTTGTACCCCCCCTGCCATAAGTAGTAGTGTATGCTCCGTCCATGTATTCTTAGGTCCATGCAAAGGCCGGTCACAGTATGTAGGACGGGATAGTAGTGTCACATTCCGATCTCGGCAATCGACCGTCTTATCGATTATTATCGATAAATCGACACAGTAGACACTTGTTGCACAAATAATTAATTAAATTAACACCATATGAAACTGCCCATAGCCTCCTAAGGGCCAATTTAGTCTTAAATTAATGCAATTAATTCACAAAAATTGACACGTCGTTGTGTCTCTCTCACACGTGTCGTTGTCTCTCTCGCACCCATATGTCACTTATTTGGCGCCGTAATTCACCGTTTTTCACAGTTTATTAGCTGTATATGATTCAAAGAGCACTCTACTGTATTAAATATTGTTTATTTCACTTAGTAATAATATTTTTATATAGTTATATAGCCGTGAGAACTATATATATCACTTAGATAGCGCGATAACCTCCGGCCGCCGCCGGCCGATGCGCACTATTTTAAATGTTCAATTTTCGCGTTTATTAATGCGAATTCCACACTGTCTTCATTTACACAAGTAAATGACTCATAAACGAGTACTTTAAACATAAATTCCACCCTCGAGCAAGGAAATATATCACCTTTTGCACTGAATTAAACTAGAGCTCTACGTAGCACGTCCATCTACGTTCTCAGTCCAAGGACCAGTCGGAGTTTCCTTGAGGCCTAACACAAGTTGAAACGTTTCCCACGTTGAGAATCCTCAGGTCTCTCTCCGCTGCCCAGGAAGAGAGCAAAAAACCTTCTATCCGTCAAACGAGAACCCCAGAGATGAGATTTTGCGTTAAAATCGCCTCTTAATATAATTTTATCGATCCTATTTGCAAACGCGTCAGTTAAATCATCCAAAAAGTTGTTATAAACTATCAAGCTTAAATTCGGCGAAATATATACTGAGATAATCAAATAAGGACAGCAATGTACTGCGACAAACTTATCTCCACGACTAGCCAGATGACATCTTGCTCTCCAAATATTCGGATCGCAAAATATTGCAGCACCTCCATCTTCACTGGTAAACCAGTTGTCCGAATCTGGCACATAGTTGGGCTCCGAAACTAGAAGCAAACCAATGTTCTCTTCCTTTACATATTGCATAAGCAAGTCCAAAGCTTACTTGCTTCTGTTGAGATTGGCCTGAACTATCTCAATTTCCATATTCTACATCCATGTTTTTGACCTTTCGTGCCGCACTAGGTCCTATTGATTGAGGCGTCTTAAAAGCTTAAGCAGGCCCCGCTTTGACCTGCCGTTTAACCGCCAAATACAACCTTGAGCTTATCCTGTGATCCGCTGCCTTCCTTTCAGCCAAGCATATCTTGCATGCAGGTGTCTCCCTGCAGAGTCTAGCCACATGGCCTTCACCTCCGCATTTAAAGCATAGGCCACTGTAGTCCTCGGTAGCTCTATATGCGTGTCTTAGATGCCCGAATTTCCAGCATTTGTGATATTGTACTGGTCTGGCCTCTAATAGGTCAACCCTGGCCAGGGTCTAGCCAATAACTACTTTTCGGTAATTGACAACCTTAATGGCCGCACTTAGTGGGCATTGTACCCATGCCGTAAATAGACCATTGTTCATAGGTATGATGTTTCCTACTTTAATTTTATCCAGGCTGCACCCGCCATATTGAGTGACTACTTTCTCAATTTAACCATTGGAGGCTGTAACATCTAATCCGACTAGCCTTAATTCTCCTCTGGAGACCGGTCTAACCACTTTCGCCTCCTCTTGTAGTACATTGCGCAACTTCTCTTCTAATATCTTCGCTTTATTAGTTCTATCAGGACCCATGATTTCGATAATCATTCCACCATTGGCTGCTCTCCTCACCTTGGTTCGACCAACAAGCTGTAGGTCTTTGTCATCAAGTGAGATAATTTCTCTTTCCTTTTTGAGCGCCGCTGCGTAAGAGAAGTTCTCCCCCTTTCCGGTTATCATCACAGCAGCTGTTCTAAATGGCTTGCGGCGACCGAGATCTGGTTTCGATCCTCTTCTATTTGCAACTCCTATTTAACTTCACCAGGTTGAAGGGTGAGAGGAGTCTTCTCTATCTTTTGGTTTGGTCTCCTCTCCTTCTTCCTTCTACCTACTTCTGTCCATTAACTCTTATCCAGATCTTGGGTCGGTGTTCTTATTTCCCCTCCGTTCACACGACCCAGCTCAAAATCTGTCTTTGGAGGAACCAGCTGAATATTGGAGACCACTTTGGGTCTGACCCTGGGAATGCGCTGAGGTAGAGGTTTCACCTTATTTCTCTCTCCATCCTCAACGTTTTCTCCCTTCTTCAAATCCCTCCTTCTTTTGACTAAGTCCTTGACTGTTTGCTGATAACATTTAATTCGTTAGCTACCTCAGTTTTCGGTAATGGGGTCACCGGAGAATCAGCGGCCAACCCATTATTCCGGTCTGCAGAGTCTTCTACTATCCATGTCCATGGGAAATCAGCAGACGTGCCCTCAAGTGGATCCACAGAAACACCCCAGGTAAGTTTATTACTTTGGTATTGGTAGCCATATCGGCTGTTTCCGCTGCAGTGCCATCTTTGGCTTTCTTCAGTTGTCGAAGATAAAGCCTTTGACATTCTCTCGCCTTTCTAGTCTCTTCCTCCGCGTCGTTCATTCTATTCTTAAGGCTATCCATTTCTTTCTTTAGATTATTGTACATAGCTCTAAGTTCCTCCATCTCTCTTATTCTCAACACTTCATTTGATTTCATTCTTTCCATTTGCTCTTTCAATTCTCTATTCTTGATTTTTAGAAGAGCCGTTAAGTTTAAGAAGTTAAGTTTAAGAAGTTAAGTTTAAGAAGAATACCCATAGGGAGACGTGTCTCTTGATTCGAGACCACAAGAACCCCCTGATATCATACACCTTAACGTAGAGAGCCGGTATAATGTTTCTCAAATTTGTTTACTAACATCCAATTTATAAGGCTAGAGAAAAATATAGGACCGAAAGGGTCTGAATAGCTTAGATGGTTTAAAGCAGTCGCCCGGCAAGCGAAAGACGCGGGTTCGACTCCCGCTTCAGCGACTTTTCGGACCTATATTTTTCTCGCCTATTTATTTACGAGATAGTTGTATGATATCAGGGGATTCTTGTGGTCTCGAACCAAGAGACACGTCTCCCTATGGGTATTCTTCTTGAACTTAACTCGTTTAAGCCATTGCTAGTTAGGTCGAATTATAAAAAATTATTTATCTTATATATATATATATGTATATATATTACTCAGGAATCGTGCCGTAAAACTAAATTGATTTAAAGATTAGAAATTTTATTTAAGTTAAAATTTCTAAAAAGGATGATTGTTATTAAAGGAAATAAGGTTTGAGAGTAATTAGTTATAGAGAATACAGTATCATTACTAAATTCATATCTTTGTACAATCTAATCTTTTTTTAATTCAAAAGGAAGGTATGGAGAATGCGGAGAGCGTTAACCAGGGCATAACAATGGATGCTCAGTTAATAAAAGCAAAATTATTTGTACGGAGTGCTATTAAGGGCACAACATTGGGTGCTCGGCGGCGATGGAAATTTAAGGACGGTTAAGAAGAGAGAGAATAAAATATGAGATATATCTCCGTTTATAAATCTCCTATTGACGATCTTAAATGGAGAGATAGGAGGTTGAGGAATTTTTACTGACCTGGCACAACATAGGGTGCCCGGTTAGTTATGGAGATATACTGGGTGGTGATTGGAAATTGTCGATCAGGGCACAACATAGGGTGCTCGATAACGAAAGGAATATCTAGGATTAGGTATAGAATGACGCTTAGGGCATGACAGAGGATGTTCAGCGTCAGGTTAACAGAGGATTGGACGACGTCCGAGTGTCAACAGAAGTATTAATTTATTCAAAATCTAACTTTCTATTAGTATTGATACTGTTTGGAGGATTCAGGGTATTTGATAATTATTTGATAATAGTTTATGTTAGTAAGGATTGACTGACCGAAAACTGTCAGCTACATGCCAGCGCTTGACAGGGGATTTTCTTTATTAAATAAAGGATATAAGAATGTCACAATGAGCGTACGAATTGCTGAGTGACGATGGAATAATTGATGAGGTAATGGATTGAAATGGGCTGTTAGTCATTAACAAATTTTTAATCTTCGCTAAGATACTACGTGATCAGGATTAAGGAGAATTATAATTACTTACCGTATAGTAACTGCAATCTATAGCTCTGTTGCACGTCTCTCTACCTTCACGTTTCTTGGAGGACCTCGGTCGCAGCGAGTAAGGTTGAATTTAATTCACTCGAAATTATGCACAGAGTTCTTTATTCAGTTTTTGCACAATTGAATATCTAGCGCACGATTAACAATTATGAAAAAGTTAGAAGTCCGTCGCTGCGGACGCACAAAGATTTCGACGCTACTTAACCCTGAATAATATATGTTATAATGATTGATACAGCTCGAAGAAGAATATAATGAGATACTTGCTTAAAGGACGAATATAGGATATATAATGAATCGGAGCGCGAAATTAGCGGTTTATATACGTTTGAGACAAAGGCATTCGAATCGGACTTTGGTGCCATGTGGAACATGCATTGGTCGTAGGTCATTTGAAGGGCTTTGGGGGTGGGAATTACTCCTTCCAGAAAGGGCCGTCATAGAATTCTTCTTAATCGAATCACCGGGTAGCTACAGGAGCTTGCTTGCGAATTTCGTATGTTTTGATACACGCCGGAGTGATATAGATAAGGAGTCGGCCGGTCTCAGCATCCCCTCTACCGAGTTACATGCATCAATCGATCTGAATACTCTTATATTTTATTCTTTGAATATTTCATAATGCTAGGCTAGTGTAAAATGTTAAAATTTTCTAATTCTCTTGTTTATGGAATCAATTTATAATAATTTAAAAAATAATGAACACGATTCTCTCGACCGTACTGGCAAATAATAATTTATTGTTAGCTTAGTATTTCAATGATATTTTAGAGCTAATCAATTTTCATATAGTTTTAACTATCGATTCTAATTATTTGTAAAGAAAGCTGTTTGCAAATTATTATATGCAAAATATGATTCCATAAAGCACAGTGGAGTCTTAATAAGTAGTTATGTCATCGCATAATGCTTAAGCTAAAAAGTGAAGCGTTTACATAATTAGATTAATCATTTACAAAACCATAATTATTACTTATTGAAGTTATTTATTTGAGTTATTTACTTAAAAGACTTTAACATAAATTTCAATTATATAGCTTTCAGATCTTTAATAGTTTATAAGAGATTAATTCAATAAGTAATTATGACCTTATAATCTCTTACATTGTCGTAATAGAAGCTCGATTAATAATGACTGTTAAAACGTATTATCATCCCCAAATCTATGTTAAGGTATTTAATATTAATTAATTCTAAAAATCGCTGGTTAGTTCCAGAACGCTACACGTGCATGGTTCGGTTTTAGGAACGGCGCCTGATTGGTTTGTCTCGCTAGTTCCAAAATGGAGCTCGCTGATTGGTCGCAGCGCGGTAATATAGGGAAATCTTGAATTTCTTATAGTTCATAGTTATAGACTAAAAGTATATTAGATTTCTAAGCTAAATAAGGCATATAAAATAAGCACGTTAAGTAATTAACAATAATAATAAAAATCGCTAATAATAAGAAATAGAACGAATAGGTTATATAATTGTTCTATATTTTATAAGTAAAAGCATTTCTTAATTATTATTGCAAATATGGGTTCGAAAAAATGGCGAGACGTCACAATGAGTTTAGTAACTCGTACCATCATATCATGACTATTTGTAGATAAACTAAAAGTAACCAATACTTAATTATGACAGTTGCACTGTCAATTAGCAGAGAGACTAAGGAGTCTACTATATTAATATATAAGTATGTTATTCAATAAAACAGAAATAGAATTGAAGTTCATTATATAGCACATGTACATCATGTATCACAAAAATGTACAACTGATTATAAATGAGCGGTGCCAATAATTAGACACTTCATATTAACGTTATAAACTGTTTAATAGCAGCAGTAACCCCATATATAACAGAGGAAATAACGAATTATTTCAGTCACTAAACAACTGTCAGAAAGCTAACTTTTCGACGCTCACTGACAATGAATCATTTACAGGTACACGTTAGAGTGTGATGCGAATTGATTATGTATCGCGGAAGCGGGACGCGACGAATAGAAACGGCAATCTTTCACTAAATAAATCGATTCATAAAGTAATTCAAAGTTTATTACACACAAAATCTCTTTAATTTAATTACACTTTTAAATACACAATCGGAATCGACACGATTTACTATTTTTTCAGAATTTCTCGGAATAGAAATCTGCCACGATGCGATACACGTCCGGTCGGTCGCACATCAACAACAGAAATCAACAACAACTTTTACAAACGTTGCTAAGATAATTTTGTTACGCTATTCCTTCAAGAAGGACAGAAGAATATATATTTAAATTGTATTTTCTAATAGATGGCAACCGCGGTTCAATTACCGCTGGCGCTATTGATTACGCGTCTCGCTCAACAAGCCTGAATCGAGTTTCGATATTATCGATAAGGTTATCTCGAACATTCCGCCCGCCTCGCCCGAGATACTCGGCGAAGGATAAGTGTTAGGTGTCGTGTAAAGTATTACTGTGCAAGCACGTGGTTAACTCGTGGTATTACAAGTGCGTGAGTGTGAATTATAAAGGTATCTTAAATCGAGATGTCGAACGAGAATCAAGTCAAGGCAGTGTTATAGAACATAATTAAGATGACGAACTTATAAAATCGACAATAAATACTGGGTAGCTCGCCTTAACCCATTAAAATTAACAGGTGTTCATTCGTCAGCAAGGTACAGTATATTATTAAACGTAATATAATTAAATGTTAAAGTAACTAAAAGACGGAATAAATATTTTAATAAGGTATCTAAGTAAATTTACTAAGACGGCAGTTTATCGGCTACGCTCTCAGTGGTGTTTTCTTCTTCTACAGTGGTCGGAAGAAGGATGAGTTTCGTTATCGGTCGAGTAAATTCTGTTGCTGCAGTGCGAACGGTGACAACGCGTACTTGTCCGTCTTCTCCAGGATGTATCCGGATGATACGTGCCAAAGGCCATTTCGTCGGCGGAGTTGTTTCGTTGCGGATGAGACATAGTCGACCAACTTCAAAACCTGATTCCTTGGTCCACCACTTTGGACGATGAAGGAGTGAATGTAAATACTCCTGTGACCAGCGATTCCAGAAGTGACTTCGCATTTTCTGGAGAAGTTGCCATCTTGTTAAACGATTCATCGACTGGTTTATCAATAAAGGCTCGGGTATAGCAGTTAGGGCTGATCCCACCAAGAAGTGACCCGGAGTGAGGGCAGCAACGTCTTCAGGATCGTCTGTGAGAGCCTGAAGAGGCTAGAATTAAGGCAGGCCTCGACTTGAGCAAGAAGTGTGCTCATTTCTTCGTAAGTCAAAATCGCTTCACCTATTACTCTCCGCAGATGGTGTTTGAGGGATTTAACTGCTGCTTCCCAGATTCCTCCAAAGTGAGGCGCTGACGGGGGATTAAATCTCCATTGGATCTGATCGGAAGCTAGTTGATTGGCGACTGCTTGATATTCGGAGCTACTGGATGTAAAGAGGGCTCTTAACTGCACGTCTGCTTCTACAAAGTTGGTACCGCAGTCACTCTGGAGTATACTGCAAATCCCGCGACGAGCCGTAAATCGTCGCAGTGCCGCAAGAAAGGCTTCAGAAGTGTAGTCTGATACTACTTCTAAGTGTACAGCTCTTGACGATAGGCAAACGAAGACTGCGATGAAAGCCTTATACGCACGATGTCCTCGACCCTTCGTCGTTCGCAGCCAGATTGGACCTGCATAATCTCCTGTGTGGATGAAGGGCCTCGCTGATGTCACTCGTTCACGTGGCAGGTTGCCCATTAAGTTGCCGCCCGCCATCTCACGCAAGTCACGCATCGGAGGATACACTGTTTGACGATGACTCTTCCTCGAGGAATCCAGTAACGTTGACGGATCATCCCCAGAATCAGCTGAGCTCCGCCGTGTAGTGATCGCCGGTGACATGCATCGACTACAAGCCGGGTAAAAGATGACTTGCTGGGCAGTATTACGGGATGATGCTCGTCGAAATCCAAGATTGCGTGCTTTAGACGTCCACCAACTCTCAGGAGGCCTTGGGAATCTATGAAAGGATTTAAACGAACAAGTGAGTTAGTCTTTGCTAAGGTATGTCCCTGTTGAACCGCTTTTATTTCATCCTTGAAATTGTCAGTTTGCACTCTTCGGATCCACAGAAAACGTACTTCCTCTAGTTCGATCGTCGAAAGGATACCAGAGGAGAAATCTGACTCGGTGTTGTCATTGTTTCTGCGCAATCGTAACCAATGTCTACACCATGCGGTGATACGCAGCAATCGATGAAGAGAGGAATAACGCCGCAAAAGTTCAGGTTCCTCTGCGGACTGTAATCTGGCTACTGCAACGTGTGCTCTAGTCTTTTCTTCCGGAAGTTCCTCGTTGACATCTACATCGATTGAAGAAGGCCATGTTGAAGGTACGTCACTAAGCCAAGAGGGACCTCTCCACCAAAGCTGGTGTGTCACGAGTCCTCTGGGAGTCAAACCTCGTGAAGTACAATCAGCTGGATTGTCACAACCCGGAACGTAGTGCCATAATGCATCTGGGACTTTATTTTGGATATCTACCACACGATTGGCGACATAAGTTGTCCATCGAGTTGGATGTCCTCGAATCCATCCCAAAGCGACGGACGAGTCGGACTATAAATGAAGCGGTGCTTTGGTGAGTTCGAGCGTTATTCGAACATGTGAAGCAAGTTTTGCAAGGAGTGAAGCTGCACATAGTTCTAAGTGTGGTATTGTTATTGGTTTTATTGGAGCGACCTTAGTCTTCGATGTCACCAGAAAAGTAGTGCAATCTCCATTTTGCATTGTTCGCAGATAGATTACGGCAACATAGGCTCTCTCGTAAGCATCAGCGGAACCGTGAATCTCAACATTGGCATCTTGTCCGATCAATCCGATCCAACGAGAAACTCGAATCTCTTCAAGGTGAGAAAGCTCGGATTGAAAGTCAAGCCAACGACGACTGGATACCTCATCGAGAAGAGAGACCCAGTCTAGACTCTGCAGCCAGGTTGATTGGAAGGCGATCTTAGCACTCACAACAGCTGGTGCCAACCAACCGAGAGGATCGAATAATTTTGCAGTGAGAGATAGCACTGATCTCTTGGTGATCGTCTCTAACGTGATTGTGCTCGTAGTAAAAGAAAAGCTGTCATCACTTGGATGCCACTGCAGTCCTAGAGTAGTATGTGCTTCATGTGGTCGCTAGGCACGTAATTCGCGCTGCAATCGATGTTCTGCTGGGAGGTCAACTAGAAGAGCTGGATCATTCGCTGACCAATTCCGCAGTGGAAAACCGCCCGCCGTGCACAACCCAATCAGCTGACGTTGAAGATCTTGAGCTTCTGTTAGTGTTGCGGCACCTGTGAGGAAATCGTCCATATAGACATCTTGGCGAAGAACTGCTGCTGCACGAGGATAACGCTTTTCTTCATCGTTTGCGAGCTGGCGAAGATAGCGTATGGCCAAGAAGGGTGCATACTTGAGTCCGTATGTAACTGTATTTAAACGATACTCATTAATTTGATTCTGCTTGGAATAACGCCAGATAATTCGTTGTAGATCACGATCGTCTGGATGAATTAAAATCTGGCGGAACATCTTCTCCACATCTGTAGCTAGAACAAATCGATGCCGACGCCATCGTAGAAGAACATCGGCGAGAGATGGTAACAGATTTTGACCCACCATGAGATTGTTGAGTGAATCGCCAGAGGGTATTGTCGTTGAGCCGTTGAAGACAACACGAAGCTTCGTTGTTAAGCTCGTTTCTTGCATGACACCATGATGAGGAAGGTAACTGATTCGACCCTTGGTGAAGTCTGATTGACTGGCTAAACTCATATGGCCTAGATCCTCATATTGCTTCAAGAAGTCCTCGTAGAGTTGTTGAAGACGAGGTTCACGGAGAAATCTTCTTTCCATCCCGGAGAGAGCACGTTGAGCAGAGTGACGTGTGGCATATTGATCTGGCATCGGGGTGATAAGTGGAAGTCTAACGACGTATCGGCCATCGCTAGTTCGTGTATGTGTTCAAAGAAAGAAATTCTCGCAAGCTTGATTTTCTGGAGAGAGTGGTACATTCCTTTCGGGCAGCTCTTCTTGTGACCAAAATCGACGCACGAGATCTGTCAAGTCCTCCTCGATACGACACTGGTGAGTATTGCTCGATAATGCATAGTTGAAGATCCGATTGCCTCTGATAAAATCCATCCTAATGTGGTCTTTTGTGCTACAGGTTCTTGACCCCTCCCTAAGGCCTGGCTGAAGGATAGAAGCGTGTACGTCAACACCAAGGAGGATTTCCACAGGATCAGTAGCCTTGAAATCTGGATCAGCTAAATCAAGGCCAACTATATGCGCCCATGTTGCGCAATCTGAATGAATGCCGCCATCATATAAAGTCAGTCGAGGAAGAACTAATGCAGCCACTGTTATCGGATGTCCTCCTCCCAATGCAGAGATGTTAAGAGAAACCAAACCACGTGCGCTTTCTGTCTTTTTGCCGCCAACTCCAAAGACAGCTACTGAAGTTGAAGTCCGGATGAGTCGCAGCCTTTGTACTAAGGATTCTGAGATAAATGAAGACTCGGATCCTTGATCTATTAAAGCGCGCGCAGTATGAGCAATTCCGAAGCGATCCGTTACGCGAACTCGTGCGGTAGCGAGAAGAACAGATATCGATGGGCGAAAGGGTTGTTGCGCAATGTGTGAGGTTTTAGCGACCTCATTTGATTGACAAGCGTCGTGCAGAGATGTGTGATGACGCGCTTGACATGTCGTACATGTCTTTTTGGAAGTGCATTCGCTAATCTTGTGCTTACCGAGACAATTAAAGCACAAGTCGTTGTCCTTGACAAGCTGCTTTTTCTCCTCGGCGGTCTTCTGCTGGTAGGCGTCACAGAACATAATGTAATGTTCCTTGTGACACAGTGAACAACGACTGCGTTTGTTATCTTGTTTGCGTGTGTGTAATGCACGCGTTTGACGAGATGAGTCCATGCCAGCTTTGGAGGTGCCAGTTTCCGGTTTCGCAGGTTGCAGCGACTCAAGTGTATGCAGCCGTCGATCTAAGAAACGTTCTAACTCATCGTACGATGAAGGATTCGTTTGTTCACCTAAAGCAGTTTCCCATTCTCGACGCGAACGTGAATCGAGCAGTTCAACAATGAGATGGACAAAAAGATCTTCTCCGTTCTTAATTGGTCGATCGATGCTTGCAAGAGCGCCGACTATGCTCTTCACGCTGTGAAACAGTTGACGCAAATCATTGGCTGACTCACCTTTCAACTTTTGAAGTGACGTGAATTGAGCGAGGTAAGAACGTGTCAGTAGCCGTTTATTCTCGTAGTAGTCTGTTAATACTTTCCATGCACGCTCGAAGTTTTCGTCTGTCGTCGGAAGATTACGCACTAATAATTCTGCTTCACCTTTTAGACTTGACCTTTTAGGACTTGAGATAATGCAGCTTCTCGACCTTGGATGTGGAAGTATCTCTGCTGATTATGGAACAGAAGAGGTCACGGAAAGAAGGCCAATTTTCATAACGGCCGGAAAATTGCGGTAGTTGAATCCTCGGCAATGTCGATCGAGAAGGAATGGAAGGAGTAGGTGTTGCAGTCATTGGAACGCTTTCTCGATTCTTAAGCGTTCGGAGAGCATCTAGGAACAATCCTCTTTGATTTAAATATACTTCCTCTGCCATAGTTGAAAGATTTCCAGATGTGTATTTGTGTGTAAATACCATCTCCCAGAACTGCGTGATCAGCTTATCGTGTTGAGTCTCAAACTTGCTCCAGTTGGACTCGAGTGCATGCAGACGTGCTTCAACGAGTCCTATGGTAACGTTTGCAGTACCCACCTTTTTCAAATTATCAAAAGAGCGTGTAATTTTTCCGTATATTTCATACTGGGAACGTATGATTCCTTCCCCGTCTCTATTCATTTTGAAATTCCAGATGAACTCTCGGGGGAAAGCACTGCCGAAGATCTTATCAAGGAACTACACTCGCGGAAACTGGATAGCGAGATCCGGCTCGAAGGACCAAAAAATGATACGAATTGATTATGTATCACGGAAGCGGAACGCGACGAATAGAAACGGCAATCTTTCACTAAATAAATCGATAGATTCATAAAGTAATTCAAAGTTGATTACACACAAAATCTCTTCAATTTAATTACACTTTTAAATACACAATCGACACGATTTACTATTTTTTCAGAATTTCTCGGAATAGAAATCTGCCACGATGCGATACACGTCCGGTCGGTCGCACATCAACAACAGAAATCAACAACAACTTTTACAAACGTTGCTAAGATAATTTTGTTACGCTATTCCTTCAAGAAGGACAGAAGAATATATATTTAAATTGTATTTTCTAATAGATGGCAACCGCGGTTCAATTACCGCTGGCGCTATTGATTACGCGTCTCGCTCAACAAGCCTGAATCGAGTTTCGATATTATCGATAAGGTTATCTCGAACAGAGTGATACATATATATTGTATCACTCAATGAATATAAATGTAACAAGGCAAATCACAACTAAGTATATAATAGTATATATATAGTATACACAGTTAAATCAGTCGCTCAATTATATACTATAATAATCTACAATGAGCGAGACTCAATTATATACTCAATTATATACTATAATAATCTACAATGAGTGAGACATTTATATGCTAAAGTAATATTAAATTACCACGTATAAGAACTCAATAGCATATGTAATGCCTATAATAACCGAGCATCATACATTATGAGATTCAATTAAGAACAAGAGAAGAACGAGAGTGCATAACTGCATTCACAAAATATAATTATAACTCATTTAATAGTAATAATCTTAATTAATAAGAGTAAAACTATCACTCATTCACTATAGGTATCAGTGCAGCTATCAATAGCTAACCTATCATTCAATAATAGTGTTACATAGAAAGAAACAATTCACAAGTAAATGAAAATACATGTTCCTCACATAATTGAAATCACTGAATATATGTGAAATAATTCATTCCATATGTAAATACTCAATAGATGAAATAAATCTCATCTATAATATAAGAGACACATGCCTCTTGATGAACATTACACAATAATATTCATATAAGAATGTCGCCTATTATACAGTATATATATAACAATCATATACACTATAAACAGTAAGCAGACAATAAATTTATCGGCACAGGCAAGTGCAATCAACAGTAAAGTGCAAATATTTATAATATGTGCACGAGAAAATCACTCAATCTGAATTATATGTTAATGGTATAATCCAAATTCTCGACAAGTATACAAGTATGCATGACAATTGAGTGCACCAACCTCATATAACAACAATAAAGTTATTACAGACACTAAAACATGATAATTTCATATACACAATCAATGCTTTATTTTCATCAATATAAATTCATAAAATTCAATCTAATAACAAAGCACTAGTGTACATGCAACCACACGTCATGAAATGCGTACTCGCACAGTACATGCATCTAAGTTGCTATATGCATAACTAATTAAATAAATCTAATCACAGGTTTCATCCTATCAACAACAGCACATTAATGCTGTGAGAGAAACGGTATTCCTGCAACATTATTTTTCCCATGAGGAAATCACTGCTTCGTCTCGAGGGTGAGCTCTGCGACACTGCGTGATACAATTTATAAGATGCAGAACGGTAATCATGTCCATCCTACATCTTTACTTAGTTTAAGCAGTAGATAGTCATTAAGACTATCCAATGCATATCTATAAAGTGTAAAAATTGTACAATATTGCATGATGGTTAACCTTATGTCGAGGATATATACCATGCAAGAAACTTATGAAGTACTTAGTTTTAATAAGATTATATTATAATTATATACAGAAACCTTAATCAAATAGTAATTAACTGATAATCAATAATATTATTGATAATAGGATTCCATTATACAATATATGTACATACAATTCAGAAGAATCCGTGGGTAATCCATCAGTTGTAATTCACCAAAACAGTGAACCACGTTGACAACGCATTGTTTAAACTCCTTAATGATAGTAAATCAACCAGATAATAACAATATAGTATCAAAACTCGAGAGTTAAACATTATAATAATTGTACTCTAGCCATGTCACGATCACCAACCAGCTCAGCTATGAAAAATCTAGTAGTACAACCTAGACTGCAACAATGCTAGTCTAGGGCCGCGGACAATCGTAGAACTAGATCCTAGTTCATATAACGGATCGACATGAAGTATTCACTAATAGATAATGAATACAAGATGAACAAAGTAAAATCATCTATGGCGCATCGAGCTCGGACAAATGTCATACATTTTAGAAAACACTAAGACCGTTTTCGGTATAAATATAAGTATATAAGTGATTTATTAAAACTCGATCTGACTGGCCAATACAAACACTTCTACACAACGTTTCGGCCCTTGGGTACGGGCTCTTATCAAGTGTTGCTATAAAAATAAAAGAAAAATAGTATATTAACAACTAGAAACGAACCGCGCTTTGAACTGTAAAGTACAGGATATTTTTTACGAACGTTACCTTTCAAGTTGTCTAAATGGAAGCCGTGATAATACTAATGTCGAAAAAGACGACATGTATGTTAAATTACAATGTTTCGCATCCAAATAACATAAACATTACAAAGACACAGAAACAAATTTTACAAATAAACAAGCAATTATACTCTGTGTATTAGCGCGTCATATATTGTCATACAAAAAGACATTATTTAAATCCGATATATGACGCGCTAATACACAGAGTATAATTGCTTGTTTATTTGTAAAATTTGTCCCTGTGTCTTTGTAATGTTTATGTTATTTTGATGCGAAACATTGTAATTTAACATACATGTCGTCTTTTTCGACATTAGTATTATCACGGCTTTCATTTAGACAACTTGAAAGGTAACGTTCGTAAAAAATATCCTGTACTTTACAGCTCAAAGCGCGGTTCGTTTCTAGTTGTTAATATACTATTTTTCTTTTATTTTTATAGCAACACTTGATAAGGGCCCGTACCCAAGGGCCGAAACGTTGTGTAGAAGTGTTTGTATTGGCCAGTCAGGTCGAGTTTTAATAAATCACTTATATATTTTTATTCATCACTGGCGACTTCAATTTAATTATTTGATATATAAATATAAGTCACCATATGTACAGAAGTGAAGCTCGAATATAAATCAGTGTACGAAGACCAAATAAGGCAACGAAAACTCCTTTAGATAGTGATAAGTATCCGGTAAATTACATTCGTTACCGCACCTGCAGACATACGGCCGCCTGTCATTCAGCAATATTCATATCACTAAGATAGCGTAAAATAAAATAAATTTTAGATGCCAGTTCACACGTTGACAAGTATATGCGATCAACGATTAGTCATTCGTATACAGTGACTTCCAGATAGCCAAGAGTTATAATTATAATTGGCCATTAAAGCGAGAGGGAACGGGTGTACTTCCCCGCTTACTCGTGTAATTTATAAGAACGATATCGAGCTGAATATCGAAAAATATCATATTTCATTTCCCATAATTGATATTTAACATTCAACAAACATAGTCGCAATGTCAATCGTAGACGGAACGTTCACACATGCCGATAAATTACAAATTAATTTCCACGTCGACGGCCACGTACGCGAAATGGCCGCCGTCACGTACTCACATATCTTTAAGTACAAATTTCTCGGCTTTCCGTGAATTTCTCGCATCGCCTCCATCTAATGGTATGGAAAATCCTCAAACATTTACCCACGACACGCTTAAAATACTCGGGATGATCCAAAACGTAAAATAAACGCAACACTGTACGGAGCTCCAAAAAGTCGCGTGGGACTTAGTCTCTGGCGCAAGCCTCCCTTCGATAAAGTTGTCCTAAAAAAATTAAAATTAATTCTCTCTTTCTCTCTCTCTCTCTCTCTCTCTCTCTCTCTCTCTCTCTCTCTCTCTCTCTCTCTCTCTCTCTCTCTCTGGGTGGGCGTGTGTGTATATGTGATGTATATGTATGTATATATGTATATGTACACACTGCATAGGAATGTCTCACCACGAATTTATGCAGATATCGAAGCACATGCACCCCTCCCCTCCCCCTCTTCCCCCTCTCCCTTTCCCCCACTCTCCCTCTCTCCCCCACTCTCCCTCCCTCTCCCTCTCCCTCTCTCTCTCTCTCTCTCTCTCTCTCTCGCGCGCGTGCGCGCGCGTGTGCGTGCGTGCGCGCGTGAGTGCGTGAGTGCGTGCGTATGCGTGCACGCACTCTGCAACAGGTATGCCTTGCCACGAATTTATGCAGATATCGAAACATATGCAAATATGTTCCGATACGTGCGCAAATTCATATATTAAGTCATTCCTGTTGCCGTGTGTGCATAAATAAAAGTAATATATTTAAGATAAAAACCTACTTACATTTTGCGAATTATTGCTTTCCTTATTAGTTTTTTTTTCATTCGACGTGTTTCAATCACTCTGATCACTGATCACTGAGAAAAATCAGACTGTAAGAGATGTGGTATGAGGTAACCATGGTAACTGCATCCAAACTGAAGGCTTATTCAGACGGATTGGATAAATGTAGGCCGTTAGTTTATATGCGGTTACCATGGTAATATCTTTTAGCGCCACAATAGATTTTATAGAATTTTAATTTAATTTAATTTTATTTAAAGTGGATTTAAATGTAAATTTGTATAAATTTATAAGTTGAATTTTTTATTTAGATTATTTACAAATTGCCAATCATTCTTAATAATTTAATTTTTAAGAAAAGTCGTATCAAAGTAAATATATTGGAATGTGTATTTAAATTATGAAAATTAATAAACATTTAAGTTAAATTAAAATTTTAGTTTAATTATGAAAATAGTTCATTTACAATGAGAAGATTAATTAGTTGGCAATATTTATTAAAATTTTAATTAATTAATTAATTTAGTGTTAGTGTTTTGAGATATTTAGGTTATATTAATATATGTTATTACACACGGTGGCAGGAATGCCTTAATACACGAATTTATGTACATATCAAATATGTATGCATTTTGCATTGCGCAATGATTCTGTTAAGAGTTTTTGCTCTACGTATTCTACAGAGATATCATGATGCAAAGTCTTAAAGTTTTATTCTTTTTCTACAATCATATGATCGATTTATCGACCGTAATCTATATAAGTATAAATCTCATTATTACTTGTAAAAATCGGTAATACAGTTTTGATTTATGCATGCAAGTGTATGTAATTACAGATTACAGATTTATTTATCATCAGGATTATTGATAAATAGATTTATCGATAATAGATGTCTCCTGCATGATCTATGCATGTCAATTGCCAATAATTGACGCGAAACATTACCGTGTCTTTTGTTGTGATCAGTCGACTGTGTTTCAACAGCGCTTCGTTATGTTTATCCGGCTTGTGAATAAATATCATAAAAGTTAAGTACAAGTGTATTATTATATAGCACACATTCAACAATATTTGTGACAAATACTTGTAAGTATTTTTTAATTATGCTAATAATTATATCCAAATAGTATTTATTTATTTATGTAATAATTTATGTAATACTATTTATTTCTTTATTTTAATAGTATTTATTTGTTTATAAAATATATTGTTTGTTTAGTTTTAATGATGAGATGCAAATGGGATTAAAAATTATTAATCTAATTTAAATATTGCAGGGAAAATTTGCTTATAAAGAGTGACAAAATGTGGCTATACACATTTTGTTTTTTGAAGCATTTCTGGATAGTCCAATCAGGTAATAATCACTTTACATTATTTTTTGTACATCACATCTAAATTGTAAATAAATCATCAGTGCGTATGCTCTTCGTGTGCAGGAACTCATATATATTCTTACATGTGCAGGATAATGTAATGCGTGTAGCTTTACGAAACAACTTGGTCCAACCATTAAGGAACAGCAAGAACTGTATGTAAAATATATTTTTGGAATATATTGTTTATTTAGTTACAGCAAAAGACTATAGATGCAGGATTTATGGAATAATATGATGAAACAAGTTTAAATGCAAGGACTATAAGCAATAAAGAAGTGTGAACTAAACAAACTTGCATCTAAACAGACAATATATTTCAGAAATATATCCTATATACAATTATTGCTATTTCTCAACAGATCAAGTTTCAACGGATCATATTTTGTAAAGCTTCATGTATTACTCAAGTTATCGTACACATGTAAGAGCATGATATGTACTACCCAGATAGCACATGATATTCTGAGAATATTCTCAGAATATATATAGAATTTTTTTTAAACATCCTGAAAACATTAAAAAATTTGAATAATTACGAAGTTTATAATGTAGGTTTTATAATATTATATTATATTTAAGTCAGTTCACAGTTTTATGTACAAAATTATGTCCGTACGAATCTGCTTTTACTACAAGTATTCTCTTTAATAATTAAATATCACATATAATTGCACTTCTTTATCTTTATAATTTTGTACCAACTAACGCGAACAAAAGTGACGAACAAAGGAATGAAAAATATACTACCGCTCAAAAGTCCAGCGTTTGAAACAAAAATTAAATATTAAACTTTTTGCTTTGTTATAACAGTCAAATTAAAACAAAAGAAAAAAAACAAAATTAATTCTGCGCGTTTAGCGGAGCTTTCGAGCATCGCTCTTTGGCATGAGCAAGTCAAATTTTGATTGGAGCTGACATTTCTTCTTCCGTGAAGTTCTGATAATGTTTTCTCAGCGCAGCTGAAATAATGTTATTTTAATAATTTAGTTGATATATTTTAAATCATATTAACTACAAATTTTTACACTTCATAATTGATAATTCATAACTAACCAAGTATCACTTTGCATATCATTAGGTCTACAAATATGTTTTTCTTCTTGCCCCCGACCCAGCGATAATGAACGGCAAGTTCGTTTGTAAATGTTTGCCGCATTATTTTTAAAGCTAGATTCTTCATATCGCGGCCTCCTATGTTTGCCAACTCCTTAACCTGTTGCAACATAATGAATGTTATTTATATTTAAATGATCCTTAATCCTTATGTATATATATAAATATATATATATGTAATGTTTGTATATAATTTTAATTTTGTCTAAAAATGATTACTCTATATTTTGTGGGGGATTTATATTTACTAATTTTTTTCTATATTTGTCATCCTCCTTAAGCTTATGTTCCAATTCTTGTAGAGCCATTTCATTTTTCAATGGAAGGTTGTACCAAATGTCGATGATCTCGACTTCTTTGGGACTTTGAGGTTGGCGATTTTTTTGTTCCGAGATGCATTCGAATTTTTCTAGTATTTTCTTTTGCCCTTCTCTTAGAGCTGTCACTTGCAGATTCAGAGAAATTAATTTCCGAGCGATGAATCGGTAATACTCTGTAGGACCTATAATGTATAGAAAATGTTAAATATTAGTATGACATATATTAAACATATGATAAGGAATAGAAAAAATTAATTATAATTTATTGCTGATATTTTAACAACTCTTGTTAATCTCACCATTTGTTAAAGAACTGGCTGGCGCGTCCAAGAATTTATCCAGGTACCGAAACTTTGTTCCTGCGTTTTCTAGGGACTGTATAGAACCGCCATGGAATAATTCTCTCTACGGATAAATAAATTAAATTTATTAATGAAATTTATTAAATTAGAAACTGTTCATTACATAGTGAGTTATTCTATCTTTATGAATCTTAAAAAAAAAACTATAAAAACAAAATAAAATTTTTTAAAAACGTAATTCTTTCCTAAGATTTGGATATTTTGAATTGCAAAAATATGTATTTTGAAGTCAAATAAACCAAACACGAAAAAATCCTGAAATCGCACTACGCCGAGGATACAAACTCTGATTGAGTTGAAATTGAGTACCAGTTCTGGTTTATTACATTCTCTCTGGCACTACGGCGTAATGAGATTTGAGAGCTTTTCCACAATTGCTGTTTACAGCCAAATGAAGAGGTTAATTTGACTTTAAAATGCGCATCTTTGTAGTTCAAAACATCCGAAATCATGAGACAATAATTCCTAAAAAATCGCCCACTCCTTTAATAACTTTCATTAATACACGAACCTTTCTCTGTGCCGATGGCACTAGATTCCTTGCGATACAATGATTGAACAAGCTCCTCGTCCTCTGAAAAGGTCTCATCACAACGGCTCAGCTCAGAATCGGATTTTTGTGTACTTGGCACATTATTCGCAACCTTCTTCACTGCAATTGCGAAATAATTATTCCATAATAAACAGACAATGAATTTATTTAAAAATCATTCATTTTTACGATATACTTATCCACGCCTCCAAGTTTGTCTCCATTTTTACTTTTCCCCATCTTGTTGCTCTTTTCGAATGTAGAAGAAAACTTAGTACTAGAAGTTTCACGCATTAGTGCATTTTCCTCACACTGTTTAAGAGCAGCTACTTCATTTCCTGAAATAATCGTTCGTGAAAACATTGAAAGGGATTCTTCTACAATACTTACTATACAGGGTGTTTCAGAACACTCATCCCATTCTTTTTTTAAAAAGCGATGTGACTGAAAGTTGGTGAAAAATATTTCGTTATACCCACCTACCCGAAGAATCTATATATTGTCTTTTCCCGAAACAAACCGAAATTTTTTCATCAACTTCGGGTTATATCAAGTTTTCAAAAAAGAATGGAGCGGGTGGTCTAAAAACCTTGTAAATTATAAAAAAAATTTGACGTATAGTCTAAATGTTCAATTAAATGGAAATTCTGTTAAATTCGTTCTCAAGAATAAAGTATTTTCTTCAATATACTAAATATTTTTTTTTCACCGTCCCATTTGGTGGATTCAATATATATTCTTTCATCAGCGCAAGTATAACAACTTGTACTTTTTATTATTATTACAATTACCTTTCTTTTTTTCATTAGTTTCTATGTTTTTTGTGGAACTCCTTCCCGGAAATTTAGGAAATTGCGGAACGTTTACTACTCGCTCGTCTTCTGATTGGGTATCTTCATCGCTGCTTTGAACATATTTGGCCCTTGTTTTTCTCGTTCGTTTCAAAATCTCGTCTCTCTCAGAACCCGTAGGTACATCTGAGAAAATCTCGGCATCTCTCATTTTTTGCCGAGCTTTCTCGTACGATGCTGAAAGTCATTTAAATTATATACATTTTAATATATATAAATTCGATAGCTCAATCTTGCGAGCAGAGATGGACAAAATTGTAATGAACTGAGCTAAAATTGACAATTATATTTTTAATGTGATTGGCGGTCGACGTATTAAAAATTACTATTAACATTTGTAATTTCCCAATTGGCATCGGAATAGCCGGATATATTCCTGAATTATACCCAATGAAATGTTCAGATATTCCATTTATGTTCCAACAAATATTCCTGGAATCTCTATTTGGCACAACGTGAAATATTTTTGGAATATTTTAGTCGGATATACTGGGAATATTTAATATTTCCTTCCAGGAATATTACAGGTAACATATTCCGTGAACATAAAGATCGATAAAAATAATTTTTTTTGTTTTATTTCGTACATATAAAAATACTAGGTTAAAATAATCAAAAAGTAAATATTTTAAGAGATTGTTAATTTTATTCTGTTGTATTTGTTGGACAAAAAAATATGAAATACTCATATCTGAAATAAACAAAATATGAAACTATTAAGTAAAGTTAATATTTCAATTAATATTAAGAGTAATTAATATTAAAGTATTATTCTTAATATTAATAGTAATACTTTAATTAATATTAAAGTATTATTCTTAATATTAGATATAAGAAAAGTATTAACTTTACTTAATAGTTTCATATTTTTATTTCAGATATGATTTTTTCATATTTTTATGTCTAAATACAACAAAATAAAATTAACAATCTCTTAAAATACTTTACTTTTTGATGATGACTTAAAGTATTACTTTTATCTTCATATTTTTATTTTTGAAATGATGAGAAAAATTAATTATTGAAAATTTATTGTATTTTTATTAAACTTTTAAACAAAATTTAATATTAAATAAATCAATTGTTGTGAAATTAAACTCTAAAAAAAAGAAATTTTTTTATATAACAGTTTAACATGCTGTAACTTTTGACACATATGTATATTGCGAGAAACTTAAAAATTACTTATTATAACATTATTTATTATTTTTTTGCTTGTGCTCGTTGTCTTCTTGTTTCAGCCTTTATTAACCAATAGCCAAATTTAATTTCAAAATTTTTAATAGTCGAGTTCCATTTATCAGCGCTAGCTGCAGCGTCTATAAAAGATACAATCAATTTATCGTTGTTACAAAAATAATTAGTAGAACAATAACCTTGAGTCTATTTTATTTACCAAGTGCATAAATATTAGTAAAAGTCTTCTTAAATGATTTTTTTGAATTCGGCTTCGTATTTTCGAGTCTTCCAACCCATACTAATTGTGTTGCACATTCGTCTGTTAATATAGTGGCCATCATTCTTGAACACATTTCAGATAAGCTTGTACCTCCTTGTGCCTTCAAAATGTTTACCTGATATATATACAAATATGCCAATACAAAGAAATATACCAATTTCTTTAAAACTTGTCAATTAAGAAGTGCGCTTTAGTACTTTTAGAATTGCGATCAACTTACTAAAGCTTTAAAAGATTTTTCCTCTTCTAGCATTTTGTTTACGTTTAACAGAGTTTCAACTGATGTTGCTGGTATGTTTAACTTTTGAATAATTGAATCTCTGCTAGATGGAACTATTTCCTCATTGCCCGATTTTAATGATTTTAAAGCAGATTTTATTTCTCTTTGATTATTTTCAATCCGTATCATCCACTTCATAAGAGCAATTTTGAACTGATCTGAAGCAAATAATGAATAACAACTCAAAATACTAAAGTTTAAGAGACGTCAAAAAGATATCTAAAAAGTATTTAAAATATTAACATTTAATACTTAAAACGTCTTTTTGTACCGTCCTTTTAGAAACATTACTTTTAAAGAAAGATTCATTAAAATGTATGTAATGAATGAAATAATAAAACTATTGTAACATTTACGATCATTAAGATGCTGGATTTTTCTTCTATTCTGCGAAGATGTAGAAATTGATGTAGATGATCTAGACTCTTGTTCAACGTTATTATTATTATTCATATCATCACAATTAATAAAATCGCATAATTCCACAGAATCGTTCACTTCCTATTACAAAAAACAATAATAAGTGTAGTTTTTTATTTAGAGAATAAAATCTTCAAAACAATTTATTCTTAGTTCAGTTCCTTACATCTACAATTGGCATAGCATGTTCCATATCGATAGGATCATGTTGTTGAGAAGTTGTTGCTTTGTAATTTAGAGATTTGTTGGAACATGATGATATACAATTTTCTAAATCTGTTTCAGTTGTAGATGTCAATTCCGAATTTACTACAAATTTGTTAAGTTTCGATATGCATTTTTCCATCGTACCTGTTAAAGTGAGAAACAAAATTATGTCCAAGGAAATGATATGGCTATGTTCATGCCCTAAAATAGAAATATTTTGAAACCAGTGTTATACCTTTTTTATATAAAACATTAACTAAATAACTTTTCCATGAGAAAATATCAGGTTCTTCTTGTTCTCTCACTGCAGCCTTCAATTGCGCTTTTCTATATTTATTGGGAAACCAGCAAAACATCTGACCCTCACTTTCATACAACCAATTTTTTGGTATAATATCCATAGGTATTGATGTTCCTTTTTTTTCTAGAGGAAACTCAATCACCGACCACATTTTACTGTTACATAAATATTAGTATAAATTAAACACTGAATATAATTTATACAGATTATATGTAAAATGATACTTAGATATGGATGTACTTAGATTTAGAAAATTTATAAATCTTATTAAAATAATTTGTCCTAATTAACATATAATTCAGGAATATATCTGGCATATTCCGATGCCAATTGAGATATCACTCAAAGATTTATTGCCTTTTTTATATTTGACATTATTTAACTAAATAATTATAAATAATTACAAACATATTGTGAAATATTTTACACACTAATATTAACAATATTAACAAGAAAAAAAAACTTAAATGATTATGCATCAGGAGAAAATAAAGTTGTTATTAGAAGTTGTGCATAGGAAAACTTGCGAAAGCATTTTTATCTTTGTATTGAACAAGAATTGCTTTATATGAAATATCAGTGGGGTGCCATTTATCTGGTCGCTCACACAAATTTTGAACTACATAAATATGCAGATCTGATGATTTACATGGAATTAAATACAAATCTCTATATTTTTTTCCTATATAATCCATATTTAATAATCCATATTTAAAATATCCATATTTAATAGGAAAACGTTTTCCTATTAAAAATATACCAGATGATGTATGAACAAAATTAATGATTTTGATAACATCATTTTTAGATGTAATAACTATATTATCTCCTTCTTTTAATGATAATACGGTACCATGCCATTGAATTTTCTTATATTGTATACCAATTAAAGAGAGACAAGGACCAGTAGAATGAACAGATGTGAGAACGGGACCATATTTCGTAATAAAGTGATTACAATTAATCAAATCTGTTTCAGTAATTTCTAAAGTGCGGTTTACTAATTGTTGCAATGGTTTGTTTTCCCGCGAATTGCTCGTTTAAGTGAATATAATTTATTTTCAAAAGGAAAAGCAGAAAATTCATGCAGAGGACCATGACGTTTAACGTCATCGACGAGATGCAACAAATTATGAACGTTGTATATGAGAAATGCTTTGCTATAAAGATTTTTTGAAATACTATTCACAACAAATTGTCGTAGCATATGTTCAGCTTGAATAAGATCTTCTTGTAAAATATTATCTCGCGATAAAATAAATATGTTTGCATGGAGAAAAAGAAAATGCTTATAAATTTTTTTAGAAAGCCATGGAGTGAGTAGAGCAGGACCTAAATACAAAAGGAATTGTCTATATTCTGTGGCTTTCCACATATTGAGTTCATGTAAACCTCTTGGCCTTCGACTAAAATCTTGTGGCCATAAAGATGCTGCCCTTTCAAGTTGTTCACTAAGGATACTAATGTTTTTAGCAGACATGCGAGTTATTAATTTACCGCTAGTCCATATATGCAAAAGTTTGCGCATTACTCCAAGGAATACTAAATGCATTGCATCTAACGGAAACATTGTAATCATATTAATACTAATATCCACTAATGGACTTATTTCCTTATGATGTTTTTTCTGTTTTCTTTCAGCAAAGCTTTCATCAGTTCTTAAAGTAGATAAATGATCCGGAAATATAACATGTCTTTTTTTCCATTGGCCTTTTTGAACACATCTTTCACACCCATAATAGCCGCCATGTCCCTTAATACCTTTCAAAAAAGCTCTAGCCGGTGCATCACAAATAAAGGATTTAACAAAAATTGCATATTTTGTATCATTAATAATAATACCATTTTCTATAAGATCTTTTAGTTCTAAAACAAAATCTCTCAAAAACAATTTCAAATCTGGTTTTTCCTTGCCACAATATACAGAACATATGAAAGGTGGCAAATTAAGTCCTGTAATGAGACCTAGTATTGGCCACAATTGTATGCAACTACTTTTAAATAAGGGAAGTCCATCAACATTGAATTTTAGCCAAATTATTGGGGATGGAAGTCTTTTTATTTTTAATTGTTTCATTAGCATATTCTTTAGATTAAAATTATAATATTGACCATCCCCCATAGTTTCAACTGAGGCATTATTCGATTTTTCAAAAATATTTCTCGGATTTATAGATAAATTTGGATGGACTTCTTTGAGAATTTTTAAAAGCTGCTGAAAACTAGTTTTGCTAATATTGTATTTTACTGCCTATATTTTGAGATTATTTTGCAAGTAATCATTAACCTTTTCATTGCATTTGTAATTATTTACTATTTCATTGATGAGCTTATCACTAGTCTGAAAATTTTCATCACGAGATAAAAAATTTACGACGCTAAACTTATCAATTAACTCATCACTATTATAATTAACAGAGCTATTAACAAAACTTTTTAAGGTTTTATTATATATCTGTTCATCCTGCTCATCGTCGCTTTTACAGTCCCTTGATACATTAGAAAAACTTTCTATTAACTGTGTTATGTATACTATTCTGAGCAATTTGTCTTTCAGCATTATTGATATCGTTTCTCTGATGAGAATGTTTAAATAAGTTGTTAAAATTAGTTGTCTCTAGATCTTCTATAGAAAAAGTATCAATTTTCCGCTTTTTGAATACTCTATCTGCTGTTTCAATTTCGAATACTGCTTTTTCTGCTGTGTTATGTAAAATGCGATAAAATTGCCTCTTGCTCTTTGCAGTAGACAAATGGTCCATTGTAAATTTCTCAGGCAAGAAGGTATCAAGCCTTATATAAAATAAAGATAATTAAAATTGTGAAAATGAATTCTGCTTTAAAACATATATGTATTAATTTTTTACCTATTATTAACAGTGGCGTTTTGACTAAGATTCATATTGAAATAAAATAGAATTTAATTCCCTGAAAAAAGAATTAAATATAATATATAAATTATCCTCAAATTATAAAATAAAAAAATAAAATTTGCGATAATAAATTATAAAATAAAAAAATTAAATAGAAGTTAAATATTTACGACTGTATGTATTAAAAAAGTATAATTGTTAATTATATGTCGAATTAATTTAATTCGACAATGATAGTCGATTTACCAGCATTTTCCTATTCAAAGCAGGATACTCTAATCTCGTCTAACCAGTTATGTTAATAACCAAGCTAACTTTTTGCAAAATCTTACTTTTTAAAGCTCTTAATACATGTTGCGCACATTTATTATGAAAGGAAAAATAATTATATATAAATAGTATATTTACCGTAATAAAAGTATTGGTTTAATATAATAGTGATATTTGTAATAACAAATATAAATATACTAAACACAGACGTCAGGAAACCTTAAAATGATAATGAATAGATCGTTATTGACATGCCACCGCCGTTGCTATGCGATATAGGTTGCGTTTCGACAGTCACTATGTGTGACATGACGTAAACTATGAAGTCAATATATTCCATTGATGTTACAGATACAGTCCTGCATGGATGTTCTTTAAGCTTATCATGGTTAATGTTCTGTGAATAATCCCGTCGACATAATAATAAAACATCTCTCTAAGAATATATATGGAATATTCTGAGAACAAGTTATGATATACATCCCAAAAGAAATATCTATGAAATATTCCATTAATGTACATTTTGTATATCCCCATTGTCATATCAATGGCATTTCTGCAGGATGTTCTGTGACTATCCCCAAATTGGGTTATTACCGACCTATTAACAATTACATTTTTAATTGAAATGGAAATAATTTTGATTACATTATTCGTTCAATTAAAAAAGTAATTGAGGCTTTTTATCATCAATTACTTATTTTAAAAATGTAATTGTTAATTGGCCATAGATGAAATGTTAAGAAAGTAATTAATAATTGACGGACTAAATTGATACTGATCTTCCCTGCTTGCAAATATTTGAATCATCTGGTAAGGTATTGTGAAGTTTAGAACGTTCGGTGAATGCGAATTTCATAAATTCTTTTAGACGTTATGGGTTCTTTTAGAATATTCAATTGATACCGTATATTTTACACGTCAAATATGACCAAATCTTATTTACTCGTGCCACTTATTTATAAACTTTTTACAAAATTTATTTTTAGAATGTTCTAAACTTCAATTGAACAAAAATAGTGGCTTACACGTGCATCCTATAATTCCCTTTAATGGAAATGTAGGCCATGACTCTCGCCACTCTTCTATTTCTTTGACTGCTTCGAATCGTCTTTGTGAAGGGAACGATGGCCAACGAACTTTTGTTACGTCATCATTGATCCACGATTTGGGTATTATCTGTATACCATCGTGAAATTCGGCAATGACGTAATTTTGTAAATCTGTCATTATCTGTAATTACAAATAGTGAAGCGAATAATTTAATTAGTATGTAATAGTGTAAATACTGCAAATTTATTGTTCCAAGCCGGCAATTTGACGTATTTCTTTGTAATACTTGTCAATGGCCACGCTTTCAGCTTCGATAATTTATGGACTAAAAAGATTCCAATATTCGAAGAATCACACGGTACGGAAAAGAGGTTTTCCTTCTTTACGCGTTACCAATAATTATATAAATTTGTCGCCTTGGACAGTATGCAATATTTTGCAACAAAACAATAGTTCCATCGTTTAAGCCACAACAACTATCAGCGCGGGAGTTAGCGCGTAATTTCATAGTAGCTGATATTATTACTTTGTATTGCGGATCAGTATAGCCAACCAGAAGCGGACCATCGGCGTGTGCAGATTCAATGTGCGGGCAAAATTCGGCAACCATCGGTACCAGTGGTGCCAGTACTGATATATTCTTTTCCTTTTCAGCACATCTTCGTATGATTTGTTGTAGTGATTGATTTGGCTTTCTCATCATTTTTTCAAATGTTTGCATATTATTTTCATATATATATATGCACTAAAATGCTGAATCGGACCAAATTTCTTCACAAAGGAAATAAGGTGCACAGCTTGGTGAACGTTTGCTGATACATTATGAGTTCCGTACAACAATTCAAATGACAAAATAACATGTTCCACGCATAATGAGTTCTTGTGCATAATCCAATAATTCGTGGCATTTTTCATCGCTCATAATTCTTACTGCCACATGCAGTGTCATGAAATGGTTATAGATGTCGCTGCGCAATGATCGCAATACCACTGGCCCTGTGTATAGAAGAATTTGTCTAAATTCAGTAGCCTTCCACAACTTGATAAATTCAGTGACCTTGGCTTTCTTGCAAAATCAACTGGAATATACGATTCAATCTCACTTACCAAACGAGAAAATATCCGTTCTACTTCGATATGCGGAAGCCGATATTCCAAGTCGCCGTCTAATAATAGGTTTAGCATTCTACGCATGATACCCAAATCTAGTAAATGCATGGGGTCATGTGGAACGTTCGCGACTGAATCAAACCCCGGAATTTCTACCAAACAAATAGTAATCCCTCGGTCATGGTATTCTTCGTCGGTTTTATTCCGAAAATCATCATCCGTTCTTGCAGGAGCATGGATTTGCATGGAAAACACACCCTCCTGTTAACTAAGTCGCCTTCGACAATACAAGTAGGACAGCTTGAATACCCCGAATGTCCTTTAGTGCATAAAACAAATGACTTAGCGGGCATGTCACAGATTAAAGAGTCGATGGCACATTGTATACGAATATCGTTCACAAGTATTCCTTCCGTGCATAACTGTTTCGCTTCAGTCATGAAATCTTGTAAAAAATCGTTAACATTTGTAGGTTTTTTCTCCTCGCAATATATAATACGGCTTTACTGATCCCAATATAGGCCACAACTGTTTTGGCGATGATTTCGATAATAGTAGACCGTCGATATTGACGGATATTTTGATCACGCTTTCCGGAACAGTCGACATATGCTTTACGATAAATTCAACCCCCTTTAATAGGCCCACATGGCAATATTCTCCGGGAGGAACAATTCTTGTTTCTGTATTCCTCGGCGTACTTAATAATGACCGCGGATCCGAGGGCAAATTTGCATGTACAGAATATCGTTTCAATTTCCGCCGCAGTGGTTTCAACGCTACGTGTGGTATGTTATACTGAACAGACCAATTCGAAAGAAATTTTTTCAAATTATCTTCTTCAAAAATATCGTAATCACTTTCAGACTCATCCAATGTGTCTTGCGCACTATCATCGTTTACTGCATCCATTTCCTGATAATCATCAGCCGCTGTCACTTCTTGCTCTCGTTCTTCTTCAAAATCCTAGTCTGCTACCTCCCCTTCAGCCTCTTGAGTATTTTGCTGCTCTTCAATCCCTTCCATCTCCTGACGATTATCTACTTCCATACCAGGTAGTTCTTGCATTTCTAGTTTCTCATTGTTAACTACAGTAGAACTAGTTTGTGGTACATCCTGCGGAGGCGATTCAAAAAGTGAATCCACTTAGCTTCTTGTTCCGCAAGTCTTCGGATGTGTCGCTTGGAAATATTTGAAACACTTTTCCGCATTTTACCTAGTAAATTTTATTGCGGTATAATCAAATTAGAATGCTATGAAATATGCTATGCTATAAAATCATAATGATTAAGTATTTGTTATTTAGGATGATAACAATGAGTATTTCTCAATTTGTATTTCTCATCACTAATCTATAGACAGGGACCACTGTACTCATAATGATGAGAAATACAAACTCATTGTTATTGTACTACATAACAATTTTGGTTCCGACAGATTTGCTTATTATATATTTCTACTTCATCAATAATATTAAATAAATAAATTGTATTTTATTTTTTTCTATAAATATATATTCTTTTCTACAACATATAATTATTGATGAAATAATAAATACAATTCTTAAAAATATAAAAGTTATACAATCAAAATATATTAACATATAATAATATTAATTGAATTTAATGAAAACAATTTTTTTTATTCAATAAATAAATTTATATTAAATAATAAAAATATTATACCATGAAAAATAAAATAATTCTATAAAATAAAAATAGTATTATAAAGAAATAATATAATATAATAATTAAAAATTAAAATTAATATCTTTGATATTACAAATCAAATTTTTAAAAATTAAACTATTTTTAAAAATTAAACTATAATAAAAATTAACTATTTAAATTGAATTAGAATATTTAATTCTAAAATTAATTAATTTAATAAAATTCAATATCAAATTATTAATAAATATTTATTAATTAAAATTGAATAATTTTTATAATTTAAAAAGTGACGATGACTCGCAATGACTATGTATATCGTATTCAGAATAACAATCATTTTATAATTCTCATCTTTGGGATTACCATGCCATATTGTGTAATATAAAATCAAAGAAATGTGTAAAAGCACAAATATGTAGTTGTGGCAATTCAGGCCATAAACTGTTGTTTTTTCAATGTCGTGGAAAAATTACCACTCAAAAAATCTGAAGCTTTGTTAGTAAGTCCATTTTTATGATCCTAATATAAGACATACGCAATTGCAAAAAATTACAAAAATTGTAAAATTTTGAGCGCATCGATGAAAGTTATATTCTTTGACGAAAGTTGCTCAAAAAACCTAAAGGTGATATAATTTTGGCCGGTACTGTATATATGTGACCATCAATTTAGACAGAAATATAATTTATTATCGTAATCGTACATATCACTGAACGTTTATCAATAATGGTTCTTCTAATTTATCGTGATCGTAATAGATGACAATAAAAAGCAATTAATGTATAAGCAACAAATGTAAAAGTGATCAGTACACATTTCCAATTCTCTGCACTTTTTATCTCGTACAGGTTTTGTCAAAACATATTTTGATTTATTAGATATACACAAGTGTATGTGTGTCCTAAGACATTTAAAAAAAAAAGGAAATTATATATTATAAGAAAAAAAAATGCGAAAATTATTTTTCTCACTGTGTCCTTCCCGATTTATCATCTCGTATCGTTTATAATATTTTGCACTTTTGATTCACGCAAAGGATAAGAAACTTTCTGCATTGCTGCTTTTGCTTGAATGCTGTTAGCAAGAAGTGAATCATCCTTCTAAAGACTTCAGCGCATACGCTTTATGTGTTATCATTTTTCAAGGATCAGTGATCTAATGAAATCATTGAATTCAATTTAATGCATCTTCGATGCATAAATGATAAAGGATTTGCATTAAGATTTAAAGATATGCATTTAAATAATAGACAATATTTCACGAAATTAATAGGTCACTTTCGAAAGTATCCAAGAATAATTGTTGTTATAATTATTTATTTCTATAAGAAACGAAGTATATTAGTAAAATGTAAGCATCAAAGAGGAAAATTATTTCTGTAATATTGATCGATCAGAAATTGATTTATTTTTTACTAAAAAAAATTATTTTTTATATACGTTGTGACCGTGATTATTAGACAACCAGAAATATGGTTAAGGAGTCGTTGGTAATGACTCGCGACACACCTTCGGCGCGATATAATGAAAACCGATCGATACGTTAGCGAGAAAATTATACGAAAGTTGGGCGCCAGGCGCGAAAATCCGCGCCGTCGGAAACGAACTTTAAGGAAATCACAAATACCGGATCGGTCAAAAATCGCGACGGGAAATACGCGGCTACTCAGATGACGAAAATGGCAGAGGGGGGTGGTCCTTTCGGACGGGACGGGAGAGGATCGAGAGAGGCACGAATAAAGTTCTTGCACACAGAAATAGATGGAAAATATAATGTATTAAGCAGTCGTTGAAGAAAGAATAATATGATTGAGAAATAATAAGAAAAGAACTGTGTATGACAAATAGTCAGAAGAAAGGTACTTGAAATATAATATAGGAGAGAACATAATAAAGGAAACAAATAAGAGAGATAAATCGTAGTATTCTGGCCAGCTGTTTGTTGGCCGAAGGGTTTCTCGCGATCGAGCGCAAGAATATCGGGTTTCACGCGCGAGCCGAAAGTCAATTCTACGGCGGATATGATTTTACTGCGATCCGAGGCTTATCCGGGCCTCGGCAGCGAAGAAAATTATTCCGAGGGCCGACAATTAACTTGCGCTCGCCCGCGTGTAATACCGAGCAATCACAATATGAACGAAAATATATAAAGGCGCTTCGCAGCAGCCGTATTCGTCGTACTAATAATCTTCGCAATTACAATCAATAAGTTTCGTGGAATAACGTGTCGGTTTGTTCGTAATCACACTCTAATAATACGGCCTTAAGGGCCTCGACTCATTATCTCATACAAGAACACGGATAGTAACAATCTCACGGGTTCACGCGAATATTCGAAAGCGACGAAGGAAATACAATATATTACGCGACATAGACAACTTCGATAGCGCGCAATCAGAAATAATCGACAACCGTAATTACGCGTAACGAACAACGGTTTCGTGTACGAACTCGCTAGACACCACACAAGAAATATTCAATTACAAGAACAACAACGAAATAAATACGAAAGCGATAATTAAGGACTGTCGGCGGCAAATAATCTCGGGAGAGAGAGTACTCACGCGGATCCGTCAGCTCGGATGAGTCGTTTCGCCGATCTACTGCGCAATACTCGAAATAACCAAAATCGAGTAAAATAACGATACGAAAACCTTACTTACGACAGCGATGACTCAAGGGCGCGACTCATCCGAACCTTACTCGTAACTTGGCGGCTTTACAATCAGTCGACGTCAGTCTCACCGGTAGTAACCCTCGTAGGTTCTTATCAGCGCAGCGAAAAATTAGGCCTCCGCTCCGTACGTCGGTCCGCCGAACAGTGACGAACGGAAGGCCCGCAGGAGACACGCCGGCACATTAATATGTGATAAAGCCACGTGTGGCGCTTCCGAATTACGCAGGGCCGTGTAGCGGCCGTGAGGAGCCTTGCGGCCCTCGCGCTTCTAATCTCCGGCCCCTGTCTTCTCTCGCTCGCTCTCTTTTAATTTTTAGGCTTCAGGAAGCACTGATTGCGGCAGCGTATGGTAGTATCCGGCCCTCCTTATGTATAGGATGTATCTCCGGGTCGATTTCCTTTTCGATCGAGCTTCATCCGGCAAAGAAATTCGGGCTCGCGATTCGGACACAGTTCCGTACCTCCTCTTCGGGGCTCTCGCGCTCCTTGCGCTTGACTGGCCTCCCCTTTAATTGCTTCCGTCGAGCCTGTGAGTAATAATTATTAAAAAGGCGGCAGCTTCGGTTCTTTCCCGTTATTCAGTAATGCGATTTAAAATATCGTGGTTCTTACCAGGCGCGCTCCTGTTGACTGTTTCGGGGCCTCCCCCCGTCCTTGATGTAAAATGTGCTTCTCTTGCCGCCACTGGATGAGCTCTCGTCGACCGTATGCCTTGGCCACCGTAACCTTAGTCTAATTTTCTAAATATTACTTGAGACAACATAGCGAAAATCGCGGGATCGTGTCCGATCCCGCGCTCAGGCCGCGCTCTCTCTCCCTAAATCGAGAGAGCGAAGGCCCGCGCGACCGATCCCGGTCGGGCTTACCAGCCCTTGTGACGGACGTACAAAACGTCACGTCACAATATATATATACTTATAATACGTTTAAGTATTTGTATTATTTAATAATTAGTTAAATAAAAATTTAACAATATTATATTTGAATTATTGAGATATATATATATATATATTAATTTTGTATATAATATAATAAAGAGATATTTGATAAAATAATGATGATGATGATGATATGCTGATTATGATGATGATGATGATGATGATGATGATATGCTGATTATGATGATGATGATATTGATGACAATGGTAATGATGATGATGATGACATTGATGACAATGATGATGATGATGATGACATTGATGACATTGATGATGATGATGATGATGATAACATTGATGATAATAATGATAATAATAATGATAATGATCACCAGTAGTTGTAATTCAAAAAATTAATTAATTTTTAAAAATTTTAATAGATAATATATTGTTTTAAATTGCATTGAAAAAAAAACCTTTCTTTTTCTTCATACATATTTGCATTTTAATATTCAAATAGTTTTAATTAATGCATAACACTTTAATTATCGCACACAATTTTGCTTTAATTAATATAATATATCTATCATCTAATATTCATATCTTTTTTCTTTGTAATTGATATACGTATAATATACATATACATTGATTAAATTTTAATAATTTGCTTAAATTCAATAAAATATATATTTGAATAAAATATTTACATATACTTTTAAAAAATTGTGTCGGTGTGTATATTTCTGTGCATATATATATATATATATATATATATATATATATACATATATATATATATATATTTATATAGCATAATATATCTATTTATATAAATATTAAACTTTTGTAAAATGCCGAAACGCAAACTACAACGTACTTTAGAAGAAGAAGAAGAATTTCAACGACGATGTCGTGAAAGAAAAGCAGAAAATCAACATTGTCTTCGCCAGATTGCAAAAGTAAGAAATAATATACTAAAATCAGTTAATAACAGAAATCATTGTGTTGCTGGTACAATACATGATAATCATATAGTAGAGTTAAGCGATATTGTTGAAGAACGTTCATCAGATAATGTATTATACGAACAAATTATTTGTACTTCTGGTATAATACATAATAATCATATAATAGAATTCGATGAAGAAATAGTTGGACATGGTTCTGGATATACTACATCAATATGCCAGTAACGTTCTGCAGAATGTCAATCTCGTTATCGTTCACGACAGAGAAATCAACCTCGCTTAAATAATAATAATTCTATTAGTAATGTTCTCAGTAAATCTCAATTAGTAATGTTGTTGAATATTATATTGATTCTATGGACGTATCTTGTGTTCATTGCAATGCAAAGCATTTTGCATTTGAAAAAGTATCTAATAAAGGAAACTCGTTTCACGATTGTTGTAATCATGGTGCAGTATATTTACAACCATTATCTGAATTTCCTCAATTACTTCGTAATTTGTTCGATGGTAGTCATATAAAATTTAATGAATTTTTTCAACATATTCGTAGTTATAATAATTTGTTTTCTTTTGCATCATTTAATGCTAATTTAATTAACTTTAACAATAGACGACCTGGTCCATATTGTTTCAAAATACAAGGACAAATTTATTATCAAATTAATACAGCATTATATGCTGCACAAAATGAAAGTCCTACTTATGGTCAACTTTTTATTGTGGATTCAAATGAAGCCATAGATCATCGTCTTAATCAAAATTCATATTTAGATTTTGAAATTGTACAAAACCTTGAACAAATAATGCGAGAATTTAATATATTTGCTCAATCTTATCAAATGATGGGTGAAGAATTAGAAAATCAACAACGTTTACAAACGGAATCAGGTGAATTATTACCTGAATTACAATTATTATTTAACAATTTGATAAATTTTAAAACCGCTAGTCAATAATTCAATAAGATATGTATTTATTAAACGACCGATACTAGCAAATAAGTTGGAAGAATGCAAGGAGACGTGTCTCTGTGGTTGGAGACTACAAGACTCCCATCTTCCAACACTTCAGCGACTTTTCAGACCTATATTTTTCTCGCCTATTTCTTTACGAGTGTTGGAAGATGGGAGTCTTGTAGTCTCCAACCACAGAGACACGTCTCCTTGCATTCTTCCAACTTATTTGCTAGTATCGGTCGTTTAATAAATACATATCTTATTGAATTATTATTTACTTTAAAACCAGGTATGTATAGACGTCGATATAATGCTCAAAGAACTAATGAAGTTGCTGCTGTTTTTTGCACTACTGCTGATGGAGAAATTCCAGAGTCATACGTTACAATACGTAATAGAAATAATAAAATTTTACAAAATAGTATTATGGATCCAAATGTTGAACTATGGATATATCCATTGTTTTATCCATATGGTACTCAAGGGTGGCATCGTTATTTAACAAAAATAAATAGTGATAGACGAATAACTAGAGGACAGTATATTAAATATCGTATGGTTATTCGTGATAAATTTAATGTTTTTTTATTAGGACGTCGCTTATTTCAGCAATGGCTTGTAGATAATTATGTAAAAAATGGAAAAAGATAGAATTGATTATTGTAAAAATCATCAAAAAGAATTACGTTCCGAAACATACCAAGGATTAAGAGATTATTTACAAACTACGGCGAATAACTTAAATGGACGTATTGGAAAAATGGTTATACTTCCTTCCACGTTTACTGGATCGCCGCGTAATAAGTTACAACATTATCAAGATGCAATGGCAATTGTTAGTAAATTTGGTAAGCCAGACCTTTTTATTACTATGACTTGCAATCCAAAATGGCGTGAAATGGAGGAAAATCTATTGTCTGGTCAACAAGCTTCTGATAGACCTGATATTTGTGCTCGTGTTTTTAACATTAAGAAAGATTATTTAATTGATTTAATTGTAAAGCAAAAATTTTTTGGTGAAGTAGCAGCATTTGTATACGTTATTCAATTTCAAAAACGCGGTTTGCCACATATTCATTTGTTGATTACTTTAAAATACAATTTTAAAATAACAACTCCACAAATTGTTGATAAGTACATTTCTGCTGAAATTCCTGATCCTGATGAAAATCATATTTTACATGATATAGTTATGAAACATATGATTCATGGACCTTGTGGCGATTGGTGCCTGGTAGATGGACGTTGTTCGAAACACTTTCCAAAACCATATCTCGAAGAGACCAGAATGGATGAAAATGCTTATCCTTATTATCGTAGACGAGATAATGGTCGAAATTTTGAACGTCCTGGCGGATATAAAGTTGATAATCGTTATGTTGTTCCATATTGTCCTATTTTATCGATTATATTTAATTGTCATATTAACGTTGAGGCAGTTTCAAGTATTAAATCGGTTAAATATTTGTATAAATATATTTATAAAGGACACGATGTTGCTGCTATAACCATTGAACCATTAACAGAAAATGTAATTATTGATCATGATGAGATACATAATTATATCGAAGCTCGTTATGTTGGACCTGTAGAAGCCATTTGGCGTATTCTTGGTAAAAAGTTACAAGATAAAAGTCATACTATAATGCGTTTGCCAGTCCATCTTCCTAATGAACAAAATATTATAATCGAAAATGAAAATATTGACGACGTCATGACATCTGCTTTAAATCAAGTTATTATGTTAATAGATTATTTCTCATTGAACTTACGAGATGAAGAAGCAAGACAATATTTATATATAGAAATTCCACGCTATTATACATTTAAAAAAGAGAAAATTAATGGTAGAAGTGTATCGCATTGGGTTAAACGTAAAAGTCATTATAATTGTATAGGACGAATATATTCCGTTAGTCCAGCACAAACAGAATTATATCATTTGCGATTATTATTACTTACAGGAAAGGGAGCTACAAGTTTTAATGATTTGAAAACTGTAAATGGAGAATTTTGTCAATCATTTTCAGTGGCATGTTTGGCTTTAGGTTTAATCGAAGATGATGATGAATGGAAACGAGCTATGAATGAAGCTGTTGCATGGATGATGCCTCGACAACTTCGTAGATTATTTGTACGTATATTATTACATTGTCAACCATTATATCCTGAAGAGTTGTGGGAAAATTTTAAAGAAGCAATGTCTGAGGATTATGTTCGACATTTTGGTATGTTACAAGGACAAAATAAAGCTTATATGCAAATTAACAGTATGCTTCGTGCTGAAGGTAAAAGTCTTGTTGATTTTCCACAAATGGAACAGTTAATAGAAAATAGTGGAGAGGAAGATTACATGACACTTGATGAAGATATGGAAATAGGCACTAAACAATACAAACAATTAAATGAGAAGCAAAAAGAGATAGTTGATCTTTTATTAAATAGATTAGACAATAAAAATAATAATCAAAATAATTGTTTTTATATTGATGGTCCGGGTGGATCAGGTAAAACATTTATATACACAACTATTTATCATTTAGTTAGAATTAGAAATAAACATGTGTGTACAATGGCCTTTACGGGCATTGCAGCGACATTATTACCTACTGGAAAAACAGTTTATAAGACATTTGGATTACCGGTTCCATTATTTGCTGATTCATCATCTGCTATTAAAATACAAACTAAAGAAGCTCAATATTTGAAGGAAACTAATATTTTTATTTGGGATGAAGCATCAATGGCACCACGATATGCTTTAGAAATTATGGATAGAACATTGCGTGATATTATGAATAATGATTTTCCCTTTGGCGGAAAAATTGTTTTATTAGGTGGTGATTTCAGACAACTTTTGCCCATTAAATTACATGCTACTCAAAGTGAAATTGTGAATCTTTCTATTAAATTTAGTTTTACTTGGAGACATTTCGTACAATTTTCTTTAACACAAAATATGCGAGTTCTACCAGAAGAAATTGAATTTGCAAAGTTTTTATTGGATATGGGAGATGGCAAATTAAATGATTTAAATGATAATATAGAAATTCCTGAATGTTGTGTAGCGCCTATTAATGCTGATATTGTTGAAGATATATATGGTGATTTAATGCGAAAAAAAGGAGTTTGTCAAAGTAGCTAAATGTGCGATACTTTCTGCAAGAAATGTTGACGTAGATGAAATCAATAAAAAAGTTGTTGAATTATTAGATATAGCTAATGAACGAATTTATACAAGTGTAGACAGTGCTATAAATGGTGACAATGGTGACATTGGTGAAGCTTTGTTACCAGAATATTTAAATAGTTTATCTCCTTCATCTCTTCCTCCACATGAATTGCGTTTAAGACCAAATTGTATCATAATGTTGATTAGAAATCTTAGTATCAATGAAGGTCTTTGCAATGGAACACGATTAATGGTTATAGAACTTGGAGATCACTTATTAAAGTGTAAGATTTTAACAGGTGACAAAGCTGGAGATATTGTGTTTTTGAATCGTATAACATTATATTGTGAAAATATACAATATCCTTTTACTTTTTCCAGAAGACAATTTCCGATAAAATTAACTTTTGCTATGACAATTAACAAATCGCAAGGACAAACTTTTGATAAAATTGGTTTAGATCTTTGTAAAGATGTTTTTAATCACGGGCAACTTTATGTTGCTTTTTCACGAGTTCGTTCTTGGCAATCATTAAGAGTTTACCTTGGTAATCAACGAAATAATAGATACGTAAAAAATTATGTATATAAGGAAATGTATATTTAAGTTTTTGCTTTTTAAATTTGATAAAAAAATGATTTATATTAAACTAACAATAACAAAGTAAATAATTTAATTAAATTTAATTTAAGAAATAAATATCTCATCAGTATATTAATACTTGTTATGTAATATTAACAGTAATTATGATTTATTATTTTTATTAATTATCAAATATTATTAATTGTATAAATGTTAATGTTATTAATAATAAGACATATGGTATTTATATTTATTTATATTTACTTATACTTATTTATATACGTACATTTTTATTTTTATTTAAACATTTACTTATATTTATTTATATTATGTTATTTATTAAATTTATTAATATCTCTCTTACTGTTTATTCATTCATTCATCTTTATTGAGTCCCCTAGGGGTTTTCAAGGCGCTTTTAAGGAGCGGTCCCGAACCTTTACAATAAATTCCATTTCCCCTCGCGACCTGGCCGTGTGCGACTCTTACATACTACACATCTCCCACCCTCGATTCCCGTCCCCCTTCCTCTACCCCTCCTATCCCACCCCCTTACACTCTCCTTCTCCACCGTATAATTCTCTTCTTTCCTCTTTCCTTCGTCCTTTAGATTCTCCCTCCTTCTTTCCTCATCTACCATGCCTTCTGTCCAACCAAGTCCTCTCTCTATCCGATTACTCCTTCCTTTTCTTTCCTTCCTTCTCGTTCCAAGCACGACTTAGTTCGACAGGTCCTCTATAACATACAAACAGATTTAGAGTCCGAGCAATCATTCCTCTCTTTCTTCTGACCCTCTCCCTCTCTTTCCTCCTTACAGCACCAAACTCTCCTTAGCACTCCTTGCACTCTTTCCAACCCTCCACCTCTTCCTCCCATTTCCATTCCTTTCCTTCTATCCATAACCTCCTACTATCATATTCTACCCTTTTTCCCCTGTTCCTTTCTAACCTCGCCCTTTCCTTAATCCTCCACTTCATTTTCCTTTCCTCCCTCGTTAGATCTTCATCTACACTCATCCTCCACCTTCTCCCTACCTCTCCCCTTCTTTTCAATATCTCGTCCCTGTCCTCTTCCTTTTCCAATACTACTAACAGAATGCTCTTCCCATCGTCCCCTATCTTATCCTCTACACCCCTTAACTCCACCTTTCTTTCCAGCATCCTCTCTAGCAGCACTCAGACATAAGCATCTTTCCTCAAAATTATCCCCCTCTATCCCCCTCCATACTAAGTTCCTTCCTTTTCTCTCCCTTCTCACCTGTTCATCTCTCCTCTCTCTAACTTCCCTCTCTCTTACTCTCTCCTCCTCTCTTCTCTTTTCCTTATCCATCCTATCTTTCACTTTTTTCCAAATCCTTTTACCTTCTCCCCCTCCTCGTCCTCCTCTTCCTCCACACACTTCCACCAGCTACCCTCTCTTTCACCCTCTTTCTCAACCCTGTCTTTTTTCTTCCCATATTCCTCCCCCCTCGAACCCTCCTCCCTTTCCCTCCTCACCTCTCTTCTACCCTCTATCATTACCTCTGCCCACTCCCCCTTTTCCTCTCTCCCTTTCCCTTATCCCTTTCAACCCAGCTCCTCTCCGTGCCTCCCTTCGTCTTCTTCTCGTCCTTCTTGTCACACGCCACCACTCCCTCTTCTTTCTCCTCCTCCCGTCCACCGGCCTTCTCCTCTCTCCCGCCACCCTTCTTCTTCCTCTCAGCATCTTTGTTCTTCCTCTCCATTTCTTCGTTTCCTCTCTCCGCGTCCGCGCTCTCTTCCTCTGACGTCCCTTCCTCTCTCTCTCTCTCTCTCTCTCTCTCTCTCTCTCTCTCTCTCTCTCCTCTGTCCTCTTCCTTTTTCTCTCCTCTCCGCACTCTCCAACCTCTCTCTCTTAACAGTCTCAGCTTTCTTTCAATCCCACTCATATCTTTCTCAATTCCTCTCATGCCTTCCCTTATTCCTCTTAACTCCTTTAACCATTCCTCTTCCCAACCCATTTTCTCACTTCCGTCTCTGCACCAAGTATTCTCACAGACAACGTCCTCTGCGCTCAACTGCGTCTCATTTCTAACCCGTTTCTCCGTCGCAACACGTGCTCGCGCACATGGCCCACCGGCTTTCCTGTGTCGCCACCACCTGTTGCCCCAACCTCTCATTCCGTCGTCAGCCGATACTCTCTCCTCTGTCAGTTCCTTCCTTACCGACCATCTCACTTAGTTCCTTCTTCTCCGTCGCCATCATCTCCCTCTTCCTTTCCTTGCTCCGATTTTTCCTGAATCTTGCAAGTCAGCCTCCTTTTCCTCTCACAAAACTTCTCACCCTCTGTATCCCTGCTGCCTCCTCCATTTCTCCTGCCACCTCTCACCCTCTTCCATCTCCTCCACCATTCATACCTTTATCACTTTCCTCCAGCACCGTTTATTTCTCCACCAACTCATCACTGTCACCAATATCTCTCTTACTGTTTATATATATATATATATATATATAAGTTAAAATTAAAAATTTTTTTAGGAATTTACTTTAGAATTTTATTATTCATTTTTTAAATAATTATTATTTAAAAAATTATCAATTTATATCTTTCTTTATTATTAATAAAAAAATAATTTTTTTAAAGAGTAGTATATACTTTCAACATTAAAGTAAAAATAATATGTAAAAACAATATGTTGCATTAATAAAGAGAAATAGATATAAATATTAAATAATGACATATAATTATTATTTCTTTTTTGAACAAATCAATAAATTACATAAATTAAACATTATTAAAGATTAACATTAAATATTAAAATTTAATTAAAATTAAAATTAAAGATTATTTGATGAACTGCAACTCTTCTTATTCTGCATCTAAAAAAAGCATTTTATATTAATTTTAATAATTAAAATTTTATAAAAATATATATATTTGTATAATATTAATTTATAATAACCAATGTGTACCAAAATCGAAAAATTAGATTCTCATTAATTCAATACGTATTCTGGTACACATTGGTTGCTATATCAGAATGACGCCAAAAATCGCCTATATATATATATATATATATAAAAGCAAGTATTTGATTGGCCACTGCGTCTCTTCTTGCCGCATGGCAAGCTTTACCGCGTGGCAATCTTTACCAAGTGGCAATCTTTACCGCGTTCTGTGTGCAGGAGCCATTTTAATCGCGATGAAAGCACTGTGCGAAGTAACGCAAAGTACCTTAGAATCTTATAAAAAAGTACGTGTGAATAATTATATCCATGCGATCAGTCGTAAAGTGTCATTATGCAATCAACGCAGTATCACGATAAGAATAGTGCAAAGAGAAGAAATAACAAATGGGCCGCATGTAATACAGCACGTGATTACTGATTTGTGATCCTTCCCTAATCGCGTGTTAATGAAAGACGTGTATTCTTTATATATTGTTTTCGTTATAATTTAATATTTATTATTTTCGTAAATAATAATAAATATTAAATAATAAATAAATCGTAAATTAGCTTATAAATATCAAAAGAGACGTATATTTAAATTAACTAATTAATAATTTTTTATCGCTAGTCAATAAATTCAAATAGAGACATTCATACAACACGACCAAACTAGCAAGTAAATTAAACGGGCGAAGTTGGAAGAATATTTTTAGAGAGACGTATCTCTTGGTACGAGATTACAAGATTTCCTTGATCATCCTCCAACCATCCCGTGAATAAATAGGCGAGAAAAATATAGGTCCGAAAAGTCGCTGAAGCAGGAATCGAACCTGCGTCTTTCGCTTGCCGGGCGACTGCTTTAACCAACTAAGCTATTCAGACCCTTTCGATCCTATATTTTTCTCTTGCCTTTTTAATAGATGTTAGTAAACATTAATTTCCTATATTAAACATTTTAAACATTAATTACCTATATTTTCTCGCCTATTTATTCACGGGATGGTTGGAGGATGATCAAGGAAATCTTGTAATCTCGTACCAAGAGATACGTCTCCCTAAAAATATTCTTCCAACTTCGCCCGTTTAATTTACTTGCTAGTTTGGTCGTGTTGTATGAATGTCTCTATTTGTATATTTAAATGATCATTATGATTAAAAAAAGAATAAAAATACAAGAATGAAATACAAGATGGTTTGAAATATAAATAAATAATAAAAAAGAAAATAAATATATATATATAGCATTCAGATTAACAATTTGTTTTTGATAGAGATCAAAAGATATTGTATGTACTATTCTGAGTGCGATGGAGATATAAATAAATAATACGAAGAAAAGAAGCAGCAAATTAGCGTGTAATATAGCATAACACATGTAAGTATTAGTTTGTGGCTGTCTAACATATCTTCCCCAAAAGATAAATAATTGTTGTATAATATGTAATTAACGTGCATATAACATATGTTAGTTGCAATTAATAGACATGTTCCGATATACTGCCAGTACTAAAAATAATTGTTGTATAATATGTAATTAACGTGCATATAACATATATGTTAGTTGCAATTAATAGACATGTTCCGATATACTGCCAGTACTAAAAATTTATAATATATGTAATGTAAACTATAAATTTCAGTACTGGTAGTGTATATCGAAACATGCCTATTATCAATAAATCACTGTGCTATCTGGGATATAATATATATGTATTTATAATATAACATATATTATATTGTAGTTATACATATTGTAATTGTATCACAGATAACATAGTGATTTATTGATATTAGGCATGTTCCAATATACACTACCAGTACTGAAAATCTATAGTTTACGTTACATATATTATAAATTCTTAGTACTGGCAGTATATCAGAACATGTCCATTAATTGCAACTAACATGTTGCATATGTAACGTACATATTAATTGTAATTTCCCATTCATCATCCTACATCATCTTATAATGAACACGTTACTATATACTGTCAGCAATAAAAAATTTATAATATATGTAACATAAACTATAGATTTTCAGTGCTGGCAGTGTATATCGCAAACATGTCTAATATTAATAAATCACTGTGTTATCTGGGATATAATTAAAATATAATTACAATATAAGATATTATCAATAATTTAATTCTTGATGTTGCCAGTCAATAATTAACGGGATAAATAATTTTGACGACCAATACTGGCTAAATTAGCATTTAATGTAACACGACATTTCGACCGTGGGTTTCGGTCCTTTTCAAGTGTACTATAAAAATTACAATAGATTCAAAGATGTTACTGTGCTTATAAAAAAGTTAAATTCGATTTATAGTAATGCGCAACAAATGAGAAAGGGAAAATTAAAATTTTTTCTTACGTTTAAAATGATTGATGCTGTGCGAATGTCACATCTTGTCTAAAGTAAAAGAACTAACAAACTAAGAAGGGACTAAACAATCTTTAATATATTGTCATAAACATTGTTTAGATTTTCTGTATCTTTTTGTAGATTAATTGTGTTTTTAGTTTTTTTGCTAAAAAACATTTCGGCTATTTCTCTCTTCTTAGTATGTTTCTCATTATGTAATATCGTCGGTTTATCCCAGTCAAAATCATGATTAAAATCTAACTTATGTTTACTGATAACTGAATGATTAGACGCATGCAATTTAATATTATTATAGTGTTCTTTAACTCTAGTATTTAAAAATCTTTTTGTTTGGCCAATGTATGACGTAGTACAATTTTTGCAGTTTATTTTATATACTAAATTAATTCTAACATCATTCTCCAATCTATCTTTGCCGCGTTTAATTACAGAATCCAATTTTTTGGGTATTGTATAGACCACATTAAAACCTAATGTATTAAGCAATCGACTAATGCCTTCACTAACATCTTCGACAAATGGTAAAGAAATAATAGAATCAATATCATATCCATTTGTCGTATTATTAGTGTCCTCGTTATTTACAGAATAATTGTTGTTATTACGTTCTATTAAAATATTCATTCTTTTATCAACGAAGTGTTTTATAGTATGTTTCGGGAAGCAATTATTTATTAGAATTCTTTCAACAGTTAAAATATTATCTTTATGGAATTGTTTATCTGATAGTAATATAGCATGGTCAACTAAGTTATAAATGGTGTTAATTTTGTAATTAAAGGGGTGGTTCGAATAAAAATTTATATATCTGTCAGAATTAGTTGGTTTTCTATACCAATTAGTCAATAATTTACCGTTATTTCTTATAACCGTGGTATTCAAAAAATTTATACACGAGTTTGATTCCATCTCATGAGTGAATTTTAATCGTTCATGATAGTTATTAAATGTCGTCAAAATTTCTTCTATCTTCGATCGCTTAACTACTGCAAAAATGTCGTCTACGTATCTATAAAAAACAGTTACCGAATCGCCTAACAAATTTAAACAGTGTGTCTCCAAATCGTCCATTACCAAATCTGCCAAAATTGGTGACAAAGGGGAACTCATCGGGCTGCCAAAAATTTGCTCATAAAATTGCCCATTAAAACTGAAACTCGTCGAGTCTAAAATCAATTCCACGGCATATAAAAACTGAGCTTCATTGAAATTTGTCTTCGTACTAATGTCACACCAACGTTTCATAATTGCCTTCAATGCTAAATCTTTAGGAATATTGGTAAATAGTGACATCCAATGAAATTAGTATATCATCATCATTAATAGCTATATTTTTGATCTTATTAGCAAAGGATTATCCATCTTTGATGTGAGACAGAGGTTTTGTAGTAGAAACATGCAATATACCGTGAATGTAACGCGCAACATTGTATAACGGACTACCGAGTGACGATACAATAATACCCCCCATAGCAAAAAGAGTCACAGTGATATCATAATCATATTACTTTGTGATGATGAAATATGTCACAATGAAATCACAACGAAGTCATGGTGACATGCGAATGTCCGCTTTGTCACAAGTGTAATGTTTCTATGACATCATTGTGATATGAAATGAAACGTTACAGTGATATAATTTATATATTACAAAATATTTGTATATATATATTTTTTAAATAAATTTAGTTTATTCAATTACACAATTTACGTTTTTATTTTTAAAATATACATACATATATGTACATATATTCCAGGTACAAACCATATATATACATATATATATAATATATGTATATGATAAAAACACATAATCCAATGTAATTAAATAATAAAATAATAAAATTTAAATAATTTATTTAATAAAATTCAAAATTTTATTTATATGGGAATTAGACTTTACAGTCTAAGTAGTACAATAAACGGGCGATTTTCACTTATTCGAACATTTATCTGTCCGATTTCTGAACAATCAGTTCAATATCTGAATTCCCTGTATTGGGATTGTATCAAAAAAATTAAACTGATGAAAATAATTATCACACCTTTAATTTTAATATCCGCTTTTTGCAAGCTTTATATAATTCTCATGACTAAAACTTAAATACGAGATAGATAGCGGTAAACGAACGAATTAGCGACTACTGCATACTATTAATTAAATTAATATTAATAAAATTATTAATAAGAATATTAATTTGATTACTTTTAAAACTATATTTTAATTCAAATTAACAAAATAAATTTAATTAACTTTAATTAACACAGTTCTTAAAATAAAATATTTTTGATATATCCGTATTGAATTACAGCAGCGGTTTGTTCTAAATAAATAAATATATAAACTGTTATAAATAAATCAAATTAAACTTTTTCAAATTTTAATCAAAAGCTTTTTCTTATATCTTTATTATATATATACACATGTAATCATTTTGTGATATACTAGTTATATCATTGTAACATTTTATTTCATATTATAATATATCACACCAAGCTGTGATTAATGACATCATTGTAACCTTCTGATAATCTCACAGTGACATTACAATTTTTCTGTGACATTGTGACTTTATTTGTGAGCCTATTGTGACTGTGACTTTTTTTGCTTTCGGGGACGTAGAGGGAAACCAGTTTTATGAATTTTGGGCAGCCCACAACAGCGTGGTAGGTTCCCATTTGTAACGTTTAGATATCTGTACACATTTTCATCGAGGTTGTTATCACGCCACGATTTCACTAAAGAATGTATCTTATCAGTTAAGCGCTTAATTGGATCCTTATTTAATTTCTTATACGTATATTGATCACTTAATGATAATAATAACTCAGTTCTGTTTATATAATCATTCCTGTCCATAATTACAGTTGTCTGGCCTTTGTCAGCTTTCGTTACCAAAATGTCTTCGTTTTCATGTAAAAAACGTTTGCTAATATAAAAACTATCCAGAATATATCTATTCACATAACTCACATGCTTTTCCTCACATAAAAATTTTTTTAGAGTGTTAGCTACAGTTTGTCTAATTTTTTCACGAGAATCACCAAGGAATTTATGATGGTTAGTTTCAATATTTTTCACAAACTCCAAAGAGACAGTTAAACGATCGTTTTTTATGGATTGATTTAAAGGCAAACCAAATTTGTCACCTAAGCTTAATAGATCAGCAATTCTATCACTATTAAGTTTAAAGAAGAATAGACATTGAGAAAATACGAATTATTATGTATATTTTATATCTCTTGCGTATTTTCTTGTAAAATTCTTTTTTTCGGAGTACGTATTCCTTTTAACAATTTCGATAGTGTCATATACCCTTCTATTTTCTTTAGATCAGTTAAACTGTTTACAATTAGATATGGTGGATCAACTATTTTAGGGGAAAAAATTAATATAATATATAATTATATATATAACTAAATATATTATATATATAAATATATGAGCCATTACCTGCAGAATACATAGTTCCAATAACTTCAATTTTATCGCCTTTTTCAATTTCTGTGGTAAAAAATTCGTCATTTGTAAAATTTATTATATGGACTTCCACTTTAAATGTTCCATCAGTAAGTGAACCATATCCAATAGTTTTATTCAATATATTATTAAACATTTCATAAAAACTGGATTTAACATATGTTTTTAACACTGTAACATAAATATTTAAAAAATTAAAATTATATTAGAAATATATTAGAAATATATAATAATTGATATTATTAATTAATATAACAAAATAAAATAAATTTTAAAAATATAAAATTAAATTAAAATATAAAAAATATAAAATAAAAATGAAATAATTATAATAATAATGTAATTATAATTAGTATATAAAAATTTAATTATATAATTATTGCTACGTAATTATATATTATTGTATTTGATTATTATATGATTACTAGCTTTTCGGCCCGCGCGAAGCGCGGGCCTCAAAGCTTTCTTATATATATATATATATATATATATATATATATATATATATATCATATATCTATCTATTTATATAAGTACCGTCTGTCTGTCTGTATGACCGCGAACTACTTCCACATTATGGACCGATTCTCTCGAAATCGGTATCAAAATTTTGCAATTTTTCGGGGATGGCTACTATGTGGTTTTTTTAGTTTTACACCCTCACCCACGCACCCACTCATGCACTCACACATTTATTGACCGATTTTCTCGAAATTGGTACCAATATTTTGCAAATTTTTGGGGATGGCTACTATGATGTTTTTTTTAAGTTTTACATCCCCACCCACCTACCCATGCACCCACACATTTATGGACTGATTTTCTCGAAATTGGTACCAAAATTTTGCAAATTTTTTGGGGATGGCTACTATGTGATTTTTTAAGTTTTACACCTCCACCCACCCACTCACCCACGCACCCACACGTACGCACACACACGCACGCATACGCGTTTTTTCAGAAATCCCCTTTTGGTTCTGGCTAAGATGTGAAACCAGCAACTTATTTATAATCATTTATGAAATGATTCACGTCAAGAAATATAAAATGTTATTACCCATAAAGGGTGATTTTTTAAATTTGACAACGATTAATAAATAAATGCTCTCACCCAAGAACACCAGAACCAAAAGGGGATTTCTGAAAATTGTGTATGTGTGTGTGCGTGCGTGTACGTGCGTGTGTGTTAACCGGTGTGTGTTAACTCTCTCTTGCTTTCTTTTTTCTCTCTCTCTCTCTTTCTCTCATCAAATACTAATTGTTTATATTTTTTAAATTAATGTTTATATTTTTATAAAAAATTTGTTTAATTTAATGTTTATATTTTTTAAAAAATCTATACATATAATATAAATATTTATAAATGTAACTTAATAATTTTATTAAATTTATAATTTCTTTTTCTTATTCTTCTTGTTCTTTCTATCGTCATCATCCTCTTTACGTTTTTTATTTTCCTTCTTGCTTTCTTCCTTTTGACATTCCTCCTTACACTCTTTCTTCTTACACTCTTCTTGTATCTATTCATATTCTATATATTATTGCATTTACCAATAAATCATCCAACCCATCTTCCAGCACTGAAATTTTTTAAATATAAATAGTAACAATAAAGTAATACATTTCAAAAACCTATACAAAAATTAACTAATTAATTTTTTTTACTTTTAAATAATTAATTATTGTTTTTAATTACCATTTCTATATTCTTCCATTTCTCTTAATTTTTCTATTTCACTCAATCTATTACCATGCTCTTCCATTTCACTCATTTCCTTTATGATGACATTTAATATATCTTCCAGCACTGAAATCTTTTAAATATAAATAGCAATAAAAAAATTAATTAATTATTTTGTTTACTTTTAAGTAATTAATTATTATTTTTAATTACCATTTCTATATTCTTTCTCTTAATTTTTCTATTTCACTCTGTCTATTACCATGTTCTTCCATTTCACTTATTTCCTTCATGATGACATTTAATATGTGAAACCAGCAACTTAATATAGTCATTTCTAAAATGACTCACGGCAAGAAATATAAAATGTTATTACTCATAAAGGGTGATTTTTTAAATTTAACAACGATTAATAAATAAATGCTTTTACCCAAAAACGCTAGAACCAAAAGGTGATTTTAGAAAAATTGTGTATGTGTGTGTGGATGCGTGTGCGTATGCGTGCGTGTGTGTGCGTGTGTATGCGTATGGGGTGCGTTGGAAGTGTAAAATTAAAAAAAAACACATAGTAGCTATTTCCGAAAAATTTGCAAAATTTAGATACCAATTTCGAGAAAATCAGTCCATAAATGTGTGAGTGCATGGGTGGGTGCGTGGGTGGGTGGGTAGGAATGTAAATCTTAAAAAAAAACATAGTAGCTGTGTTTTAATACCAATTTCTAGAAAATTAGTCCATAAATGTGTGATTGTGTGGGTGGGTGCGTGGGTGGGTGGGTAGGGGTGTAAAACTGAAAGAAACACATAGTAGCTGTGTTTTGATACCAATTTCGACAAGATTGGTCAATAAATTTGTGATTGCGTGGGTGGGTACGTGGGTGGGGGTGTAAAACTAATAGAAACCACGACGTCGCCATCTCGGAAAAATTTGCAAAATTTTGGTACCAATTTCAAGAAAATCGGTCCATAAATGTATGATTAGATGGTCAATAAATGTGTGATTGCGTGGGTGGGTGTAAAACTAAAAAAACCACGACGTCGCCATCTCCGAAAAATTTGCAAAATTTTGTTACCAATTTCGAGAAAATCGGTCCATAAATGTATGATTATGTGATCAATAAATGTGTGATTATGTGGGTGGGTGCGTGGGTGGGGGTGTAAAACTAAAAAGGACTACGACGTCGCCATCTTCGAAAAATTTGCAAAATTTTGGTACCAATTTCGAGAAAATCGGTCCATAAATGTGTGATTTCGTGGTCAATAAATGTGTGATTGCGTGGGTGGGTGCGTGAGTGGGGGTGTAAAACTAAAAAAGACCACGACGTCAGTAGTAATACTGTGGGGGTTCTAACTCGGGTCCTTCGAGGGGGGGTGCGGGGCGGGGGGGGGGTATTCGGCGGCGAGGGGGATGACGTCACGGGGGGCGGGGGGGCTTATCAGCTCAAATTCCAAGAATTGCTTATCTTATCAGTTCGAAATCCAAGAATTGCTTATCTTATCAACTCAAGTTTCAAGATAAACTTATCTTATCAGCTCAAGTTTCATGATATGTTTATAAACATATCAAGTTTCAAGATAAGCTTATCTTATCAGTTCAAGTTTCAAGATATGTTTATAAACATATCAAGTTACAAGATATGTGTTGCATTATGCGGTCACCCCACGGTACCTCCCCATAATACGCGGCTGCTAGAAAGATATCAATTACTACGTTATCTATTTCTACGAATTATCTGAGGGATATTTCTCGCAATCACCTTTCGGAGAAATTAAACAATCGATCATACGTGAAGAGAAGAACAAAGGGTTGGATGAAATATAAAAGATTACCTTCTCTTTGGCGGTACCACCCCATACGCAGCAGTATGAGCGCCGATATCCGGCTGCTGGAATGTATAAACAGATAGTGAATACTACGATATCTGTTATCTTAGGGCTGCTAAGATTACCTTTTCATTGGCGGTACAACCCCGTACGCGGGGCGGTGGCGCTTATCACAGTTCGGGTGCCGCTTATCGCGTTTTTGTTTTTTTTATTCGGTGGTATAAACAAAACAATGTATTATATTACAAAGAGTGCCGACACTCGACCGCTGGAATTTGTAAACAGATATTTAATACTGCGGTAGCTAGTTCGAAGAATTATCCGAGGGATCTTGGATTGGTCGCGCTTATCAACGTGTTGGAGAAAATTTTATCATACGTTGAACAGGAACAAAGGATTGGACGAAATATATAATGAGGACTGCCGCCGTGTCAAACCATAGTATGTGGTTTGAGAGCGCATAGACTGGTCGATTGAAAAAAAGTATTGCAAGTAGAAGACTGATTTAAAATAGTGTACAATATGGAAAACATAGAGCAGATTGAACGCGACCTGTTGGAGCGGTCCTACCAAGTTGCCACCTTGGGCGAGTATTTTGGATGGCTGCAACAGTGTGAAGAATTTATCACACAGCTCGAAGAACGCAGTCGTGTCAAGCGTCCGCGACTCTCGATTGGAAATAGACAATCTGTGGTGGCCAGAATCGCACGACTCGAGGGTGTTAAGATACGCTTGCAGAGACAATTTATACCAAGTGGTGGTGAATACTATGGTGGTGGTTGTGGTAACAATAACGCGCAAAGACTCGTTTGGCGCGAGATCGATACGGCGTTCGAAAACCGTATACTGACCGGTGCGGTAATTAACGCAGACTATATCGAACCGAGACAATTTTTAAAAGACGCTAGTAATGCAGTGCTAGAGCAAGTGCAAAATGTGTTGCAAAAACACAACTGTGTGAAAGTGAATACTATATTTAATGGCGAGTTTGTGACAGGTGATAAACGGGCCAATAAAAGTATTAACACTAGAAATTGTGAACTATTTAGCACGTCTGATTTAGGCGAGTGGTACGAGCGACACGTCATCGAAGTCACATTGACGTCTCTCGAAGAGTTTCAGGAACGTGATAGTGGCTGGGCGTTGTCACGAATCCTCGATCTTACAGTCAACATCAACAAGTGCAATCCAATGCGCGCAGGATGCCATATTAAATTACTGCGAGAAATAATAATCAAAAGAGCGGTGGTGAACGTGCGATCAATGGACAATGCATGTTTCGCGTGGTCAATGGTGGCCGCTCTGTACCCCGCCGAAAGAAATATGGAACGGGAATCTTCGTATCCGCACTATACAACGGTGCTGAATCTCGAAGGCGTTGAATTTCCTATGACGCTGAACCAAATTAAAAAATTTGAACTTGCAAACGACATATCCATCAACGTCTACGGCATCGAGAGGAAGAAGCAAGTATCAATTCTTCCGATACGGCTCACCGACCGAAAAAGAGAAAAGCATGTGAATTTGCTCTACGTGGAGGAGGACAACGTCGGGCATTTCGCATATATCAAGAATTTGTCTCGCCTCGTCAGCACACAACTGAGCAAACACAAATGTAGAAAATATATCTGCGATCGGTACGTATATATTTATTTATTTATTTATTTATTGTGAATTATATTTATATAAAAAATTGTAAATATAATTGTAATTTTATTTTACAGATGCTTACACTATTTCGGATCGGATGACAAGTTGGAGGCTCACATTGTGGATTGTCGAGAAATGAACGACTGCGCTGTCCGGCTACCAGGAGAAAAAGACAAGTGGCTCTCGTTCACCAACTACACGAGAAAAGAGCGGCTTCCGTTTGCAGTATACGCCGACTTGGAATGTGTGCTGAGGAAGACACAACCGGAACACGCGTCATACTACCAACATCACGAGGTATTTAGTGTCGGGTACTACGTGCAATGTTCATACGATGAAACATTATCCGCGTACCAATCGTATCGCGGCGCCGATTGTATCACATGGTTCGCCAACAAACTGGAGGAATTAGCGCATCATGTAAAGGGTATTCTGTCCGCCAATGTCCCCATGGCAAAATTAACGGGAGACGAGTTGGAAACATTTAACAGCGCCACACAATGTCATATATGCGAGAAATCGTTTGCGTCGGACGATACACGCGTTCGCGATCATTGTCATCTGACCGGGCGGTACAGAGGTCCCGCACATTCAAACTGCAATTTAAATTACAAAGACTCTTATGTCATTCCAATAGTTTTCCACAATCTATCCGGTTACGACGCACATTTTATCATCAGAGAAATAGCTACCGCGTACGAAGGACGCGTAGACGTGCTTCCAATAACTAAAGAAAATTATATTTCATTCACAAAGACTGTCAACAGTACCGACGACGACGACGGCGACAAAGATCGGAAAGCATGTATAAAATTAAGATTCATCGATTCGTACAAATTTCTCAGTGCTAGTCTCGACAAATTGGCATCCTTTCTGGATAAGGATAAGTTAAAAATTTTACAAACAGTATATAAAAATTTATCGGCAGAAAATTTTATTTTATTGACGCGAAAAGGTGTCTTTCCGTACGAGTACGTTGACTGCGTGGACAAGCTGCAGGATACGCGTTTACCATCGCGTGAATCGTTTTACAGTTCTTTGACCGGCGAGACAGTATCCGAGAGCGAATACGCGCACGCCGAGAACGTGTGGCGGCAGTTCTCCATTCATACCTTGGGTGAATACAGCGATCTGTACTTAAGAACTGATGTCTTGTTGTTGGCAGATATATTTGAAAACTTTCGCGATAGCTGCATCGCGAGTTATGGACTCGACCCTGCGTACTATTATACTCTATCTGGTTATACGTGGGACGCGATGCTAAAACATACACACATAAATTTCGAACTGCTCACAGACATTGACATGGTTATGTTTATTGAACGAGGTATACGCGGCGGTTTGAGTCAATGTTCAGGCAGATATGCGCGAGCCAACAACAAGTACATGCAATCGTATGACTCATCGAAATCATCGTCGTATCTCATGTATTACGATGTAAACAATTTATACGGGTGGGCAATGTGTCAACCGTTGCCTTACGCTGATTTTCAGTGGGTCGACGACGCATCTACTTTTGATGTTAGCGCGATCGCTCCGGATTCACCTACAGGTTATATACTCGAAGTCGATCTCGAGTATCCGCAAAGTAAACACAACGCACATGTTGACCTACCGTTTTGCCCGACACGCGACAAGCCGCCCGGCAAGCGGCAAGATAAACTTCTCGCGACTCTGTATGATAAGAAGCGTTACGTCATACACTACCGTAACCTACAGCAATGTACACGTCACGGGCTTCGTATCGTAAAGATATATCGCGTATTACAATTCGCTCAATCCGCATGGCTCCGCGATTACATCGAACTAAATACGAAATTTAGAACACTAGCGAAAAACGATTTCGAGAAAAATTTGTACAAATTGATGAACAACGCCGTATTCGGTAAAACGATGGAAAACGTTCGAAATCATGTAGATGTAAAATTATTGACAAAATGGGAGGGGAGATACGGTGCGGAGGCAATAATCGCGAAACCAAATTTTCATAGCAGGAGCGTCTTTGCGGAAAATCTTATCGCCGTATAATTGCGCAAACTTGAAGTGAAATTGTACAAACCAATCTATGTCGGTATGTGCATACTCGACATTTCTAAAACATGCTTGTACGAGTTCCATCACGAGTACATGTCACCGCTATATCATGATAAATGTCGAATAATGTACACCGACACAGACAGTCTTATATATCACATTGAGTGCGAAGATGTCTATGAAAATTTAAAACGCGATATCGATAGATTCGATACGAGCGATTATCCAATGAATAACGCGTACGATATACCGCATGTGAACAAAAAGGTGCCGGGTTTAATGAAAGACGAAAATAACGGCGCAATAATGACCGAATTCATCGGGCTCAGAGCAAAAATGTATGCGGTGAGAGTGGACGGCAAAAAGGACACTAAAAAAGCAAAAGGGGTCAAAAGTAACGTTGTCGCAAGAACGATAACTTTCGACGATTACACGCGGTGCCTTAATGACGAAATAGAAATGACGCGACAACAGTCATGTATAAGATCGAAATTGCATGAAGTATACACCATCCGCGAGACAAAAATTGCTCTGAGTCCGTACGACGACAAGCGGTATATCGTACCTGATTCGACCGACACGTTACCATGGGGACATTACCAGATATGGGGAGATTACCCTTATAATATATATATAATGTAATATAGTGTGTGTGTGTGTGTGTGTGTTTGTATGTGTGTATATGTGATATAATGTATGATATTATAATATAAAGAAATATTATTATTTTGTTATATCTATGTAGTTCATACTTCATATACGATTATTGGAAAGGATGTATTAATAAAGAATATATATATATATATATTTGTTATGCATTTCATATATTTCATGTATATTTTTATGTTGTACATATTTTTTCTTAAAAGTAAAAATAAATACAGTTTGTATGAATTAAATCACATTGTTCTTATGTATCCAAGAATTGTGCGAACTATCAAATCCCAACCATTTCACGTAAACCTCGTCACCTCTCCTGCGCAGTACTTTCTCCACGAGGTACACATCCGGATAATTTGCGCGATGCAACTCATGCTCGTAAAACGTTCCAGCGATAGATGTCTTGCGATAGTCCTCGAGTAGATAGCTTACGGGATTAGTTCGCTGCACTTTAACAATCTTAAACACCTCGGTTGTCCAATTTGGCGTGTAACCCTTCTCGAAAACTTGTTTGTACTTGCTTACGCGTACCGGGTCACCTACTTTGAATTTTGCCAGACCCGCGATATTTACGCGGTTGTACACAGTAGTCAAGAGTCTTTCAGCGATCGCGGGGGTAACGTCAGCGGGTCGCATACCGATCGTTCGATACTTACGCGCGTTGTAATCCGATACGAGTCGCGGCAACGCGTCGATCCACTTGTAAGTTCCGTTCAGCGTAAACATCTTCCACATGTCATTCTTCAGCGTGCGATTGAATCGCTCGACGACCGACGCCTTCAATACCGAATACGTAGAATAGTGATTAATGTCATGTTTTCGCATAAGCCGTTGCACGTGAGCATTATAAAATTCCTTCCCCATATCAGTTTGCATGTTTTTCGGGCATCTCTTGTTATCTCGAATTATCTCAGTGAGTGCGTCAGCTGTCTCGCTTCCTCCTTTACCCTTGAGTGGTACAGCCCACGCATACTTGCTCAACACATCGATGACGGTGAGTATGTAGTGGAAACCTTTGTTGAAACGGGAGTACGGACGCATCTCGACAATGTCGGCTTGCCACAGATCATCGTATCCCCGCACTATGACATGTCTTCGGGGAAAATTTCTTCTCGCCGGCGCGTGCAGTTCGTTCACCAACTGCCGCCTCTCCAAACTATGTTGATTCTTCGCTTCATCGGTTTTTCCCGATGGCCGTTTGTTGTTCGTTTTATTGTTCATTTTGGTTTCTAACTCGTTCTTTGTGTTCCACTCGTGTTTTGGACCCGTTTCTGACCCGTTCCTTACGTTCCGCTCGCGTTTTTTACCCATCTTTTGTGTTCCGCTCGCGCTTCTGACCCGTTTGTGACCCGTTTTTTGGTGTTCCGCTCACGTTTTTCACCCGTTTTTTGTGTTCTGCTCGTGTTTTTTGTGTTCCGTTCGCGTTTCTAATCCGTTTTTGACCTGTTTTTGGTGTTCCGCTCGCGTTTCTGCCCCGTTCTTTATGTTTTGCTCGCGTTTTCGACCCGTTTTTTGTGTTCCGCTCGTGTTCTTTTTGTGTTCCGTTCGCGTTTCTAACCCGTTTTTGACCTGTTTTTTTGATGTTCCGCTCGCGTTTCTGACCCCGTTATCTATGTTCCGCTCGCGTTCTAGCGTTGCTTACTCCCGTCTTTGACCCATTCGAAAATCATTTCTAACTCGTTCGCAGCCTTGTTGACAGTCGTCTCTGACCCGTTCGTAGCCGCTTCTGGCCCGTTCGTAACCTCGTTCGCAGACGTCCCTTGACCGTTCGTAGCCGTTCTTGAGTTGTTTGTAGCCTTGTATGTAGCCTTTAAGGACTTGTTCGTAGCCTCGTTCGCAGCCGTCCTTGAGGTGTTTGTAGCCTCGTTCGTAGCTAGGCCGTTCACCGCCGTTTCCAGGTCGTTCAATGCCGGGTCGTTCACTGCTGCTTCCGGGTCGTTCACTGCAGCTCATTGTAGTGTGGTAGCACGTCGATAAGTGTTCGTAGCCGTTAGAAACCTGTTTGTAGCCGTTCAACAGTTGTTTGTAGCCATTCGATAAACCTTCTTAGTTGTTCGATAATTGTTTGATGGATGTTTCTGATCCGTTCACTGCAGCCCATTAGAGGTTGATTGCCGTTTCTGAATTAATCGCGCGCTGAAGTTCGTTTATCGCAATCTGTATTGTTCGCACGTCCTTCTCTAACGCAGTCAGCTTCTCATCTGACTGTTTCTGTTGATTCATCAACGTTTTAATGCACTGGTCCACATACAGTTTGTTGACGGCATCGGTGTCAGCCACAGGTTGCGCTACACGGCGAATCTTGCGCGATCTCGCGTCATAATCTGTAGCGACGCGACACAGAGCTTTTTCACGCACATAACTTCTCGTAAATCTATCCCTATGATCGCTTGTTGCATCAGTTTTCCGCTCGAACAATCCAAATTTGTTGATAGACATTTTTTCTCTGCTTCGTTAAGTGTCACGCGACGTCAGTCGACTGATTAAATGTG